>JAACNH010001020.1:25249-109983 GCA_019447015.1 Hymenochirus boettgeri | reverse complement strand
AACTACACAAACATAAATTAATTAGCTCTTTAAGCTCACATGTTTCCCTGGAAAATGTCATACAAAATAAAGTGAGAAGCAAGTATGGTCTTTCTGCCCCCAGGGATAGTATTTTTTCACTAGGTTAGGACTTACACTGGGATACTGCCATCTTAAGCATGTTTGTACAAACAATGTAACTAAAGGTGTCCATTTTAACCATAGTGTAAGTAATTACCCTTCATTGCTTGCATGTATGTTTAACTCTTGTATATAACATACTCTTTGTAAATTTAAACATAGGAAAGCACAAGAACAAATATAGCATTACTTTTCAAAGGGTCCATTGTCATGGATCAAAACATTACATATATGATAAAACTTTGGGAAAAGCATTGTACAAACTGTATATTTGTAGCTTTAGCTATTACTTATTCAGCTTCATCCAGGCTTGAGAGAAATTAGGAGTGTTAGAAATAATATGAAGAGCTGGGTTGTAGCCAGGTAAATGTAGAATGTGCATCAGTTGTATTTGGAAACAGCATTTTTGTGATTTAACTTATTATTTCTGGAAATATTTACGAATTCGAATTAAGGCTTTACGTGGAGCTCAAAAAATACTTATATTGCCGTTATAGAATTGGAGGTCTTCCATATTATATTAGAAAAGCAGCCTCTTGATGGTGTGATCAGTTTTGTGCAAATCATAAAGGTATGTTTTGCAGCTTAAACACATACAATTATATACTTACTTCTCCTCTACCAGTTGTCTCTGATACTCCTCAAACTCTTCCCGAGTCATTCCCTTGGACTGTGCCGTCACTTTCCCATCAGGATTCTCACTTCCTTCTGCTTCTCCACTGAGATTATTGCCCAGGTTCTTCATTGAGGATCCCATCATGGCCTTTAACATGAATGCCATGTTGCCTTGCCTCCCTCTGAGCTACCTCTCGGTTTATTGTCTTAAGTCTTCTTTTATCTTACTAACTCATTTATTATTTTATTGGCTTAGTATGTTTGAAAACTGGATCAGGCTTTATACTGAAGCTAATATCCAGCTACAAAAAGCTGTTTATAAAGTCTGTCCTTAAAATAATAATTTATCTAGGCCCTCCCTGAGAACCTTCCTTTACGCTCTCACTCTCACTTTATAGACTCTGAGAAAGGTGAATGCGTCCTCAAAAGAAAGACTTAACCAGCTTAATGTATTATGGGTTAGAGAGGTGGAGGCACCTGCTTCTTAACTCAAAAGCACTGGGGAATCTCCTGAAAGACAGGCACATGTACAATATATTATTAATAAAAATACACAATGAACTGTTAACTATATACATACAGAGATAAAAAACTAAAAAAAGTAAAATTTTATATGCGTGTTAAAAGGAAATAAAAACGTGATCTATATACTGCATTATATATGGTAGTCATTAGAAGTATATACGGTAAATATGATAAGTCATGTCTTAAAAATCTTTTTTTTTATTATCACTGGCTAGTGAAATTTCCATGTAGTGCTTAAATACAGTGTACTGTATTTATAAAATAGATAATGCATTTCATAGAATTACAGACATCCCACCCAGCCAAAACTCATTTCAGGGAGGGTACCCACACATTTCAAGGAGGGTAACCATCCCCTAAAGCTCCACTCCAAGCTTAACGCATAATCCATGCACACACACACACAAATGCATACAAGAAGCCATATCACCATTAAGTTTCTGTCACTTGTTAACCTCTGAAAAAAACCTCTGACATCATTGTGCTCCCTCACTCACTTCCTCACACAATTAAAAACCACACATTTAAGGGAGATGGTATATAATTTCAGGGCATCAGGGAGCTGCAATTAATATCAGGGAGACTCCCTGAACTTCAGGGAGCGGTGGGATGCCCTGTAGTAAGATGTAAATTATATATTTATTATATAATTTGCAGGGCATTGCTTGTATTCTGATTTCCAGTGTATTTTCGTGTTTAGCCTGCAGCTTACTATTTTTGAAGTCACAATTATTTCCCTACCTGTTTTCTGAAATGCATTGGTTACGTGTCTTACCCACACAACAGTGCAATCATACCATATTTGGGTAATATTATATGTTAAATGTGGTTTTTATTTCATCTCTATTGTTACTGCATTCTTTAAAATTGTTGTATAACAATGTTATATTTCCAGGCTTATAACAGTGACTTCACTCTTGTTTTTTTAACTGCATACTTACCAACTGTCCTAGAATCTGTGGAACAGTTTTATTTGTACTTTACTGTGCCTGTGTTCTGGGCAACATTCCTGAGATTCATGGGAGAAGATGTGACTGAACTACAATGCAGAAGAAATACTTGCCTCTATTGAACAATCCAGTAACAAAACTTGCCTGTCCATAACCCTGTTCTTTTAGTGGGTGTCAAAGTGGCCCACAGCACCTGTGAGTGGGCAGGGCCATGGCACCCACGAGTGGGTGGGGCCACGTGGGGCTGTAAGGGAATGGGCCAAGGGGGGCCTGCAACTGGAGGGACCATGGGGTCCATGAGTGGGAGGGACCAGGGGGGCTGCAAAGGGGAGGAGACACAGGGCAGATTGACTGACAGGTTTCAGAGCAGGAAGCAGGAAGTGCAGGGGACCTGGTAATGCTGCTGCCATATCACACACAAAAATGTAAATATCTTCAAAACTATGCAAAATAAACAATGAAAATAAATTGCAAAAATTCTCAGGAGAGCAATTCCTATCAATTTACTTCAATTTATCCTTTTTGGACCACAGTTCCCCTTTAATAACATAATTTTCTCCTCCAGTTTGCTTTTAGGGGCATTAGATCAGGGAGCATTCAACTTTAAAGGAGAACTACAGTGGAAAAATAACCTTTAGGCTTGAAGGCTAGAAACACATTGAAGGCATTTAACACATTATAAAAAAAATGTATTGACTTATAGATGCATCGGTAGTTTCATAGTGATAAAATTTCCATCTAAAGTTTTTGATGTTAAAACAGTTGGACTCCATTTTTTACAGCTATAGACTTACCGTATATACTCAAGTATAAGCCGACCCGAGTATAAGCCGAGGTACCTTTTTTACCTAAAAAAGTAGGAAAAAATTGATTGACTCGAGTATAAGCCAAGGTTAGGAACTATGACTACTACTGCCTTCTGATTCAGTATTGTTTGTTGTGATTATATTCAACAGCAGATTCAGGCATCTGCATCCTTGGAAGCACCCATTGATTCAAAGACATATGGACTGAGTGCAAGTGTTCACTATATTGTTTTATATATAAATATATATATATATATATATATATATATATATATATATACTAGCAAAAGTGTGTCTGTTGGTGCACATTGGAAATTATTCAGTGGAAATTCAAACTAAAAGCACCATTAGACAACCTAAGACCCTTTAGAGGATCCAGATTACCATGCTAGGTTCAGTTAGTGTATACCACAGCAAGTTTCACAATTACAGTTGCTATAGGGTTAGGACTTGGGAGCACAGGACACTGATTAGCTTTATAGGTTAAGCTGAGTTGGGGTCGAAGGAGCTAAAAGTTCCTCACAGAGTATAATAATCTTACTAATAAACACATATTTCTCTCTCCTAGCTTATCTACAGAAATGAGCCTAATGAAATAGAGCAGGGGCGGTAAACCTGGGACCTTTCAGATGTTTCAAACTACAACTCCCAGCATTCTCTTTTTGCTGTAAGTTTCTTCTTAATGTCCTGTAGCTGAGGCATGTGTCAAGATGCAATACAGCCTAATGATATAGAGCAGGGGTGTTGAACTTGTGACCTTTAACATGTTAGAGAATGCTGGGAATTGTAATTTTCAAACATGTCAAAGGTCACAAGTTCAACACCCCTGCTCTATAACATTATGCTGTATTTCATCTCGACACATGCCCTTAGCTACAGGATATTAAAGGGCAACTATAGTGTCCAAATTCAAACTTTTAAAAACCTCATACTATTAAACTATAATTTATCTCATCCCCCAACATGTGTTCCTCTTTCCAATCTGTCCACCTGTTTTGTAGATATTAGATTTATAAGTTTTAAAGATTCAGAGGGAGTAACTGTCAAAGTGAATGGCATATATAGTCACGCCCTCCTACTGCTGTGAATTACCATTTCCACAGTCCTCCCTATGAAGTAAATTACCATATCCCTCTAACTATAAACAGTACAGATGCTGCAACTATGTGTAAAGGTTCATACACACATGCGATTGCGGCTGACGACCCGTGACGCACTATGTGTATGAACGGACATTTCAGATGATAATCGTGGCATGTATGAGCACTTTATCGTCAGGGTGGATCTTAGAACGAGCGGCAGTTTTGCCCGATAAAGTGCCCATACACATCACGATTATCGCCGACCCGCGATCGCACGTGTGTGTGAACCTTAAGAGTAATCAGTAAGCAAGAGTAAGCGTGTACCGGCAAATCATGGTAGAAAGTTCTAAGAAGTCTCTTCTAGTCCCACATGATAATTATTAATAAAGTCAATAAATCTTTCAGTTATTCCCTGGAAATACTGAGTAAAACTCTCAGAAACTCTGTAATCAAATAAAAAACTTTTTATCCCATCTCTCCCCACACACATGTAAAAGCCATAAATGAAAGTTATATGGTGACAAATCTTGTATTATACAGAGCCTGACAGACAGATTCATGTAATTAGCAGGGCTGCATTATTGTAAATTGATTGTATTTTATACTGTGATCATTCTGACTCAGCCTGGCTACATGGTTTTACCTGATTAACCAGTAGTTCTCTACATGTTTCCAATATACAACTCCAACCATTCCCTGACTGCCCTCTGTTATTAGAGAGTGTCTTTAGAGGAAATGGTGGTAGATATAATTCAACTACACCAACAACAATTTTGTTCAAAGCCAGCGAATTTGATCAGGCTGAGAAAAATTCAGGCTTCATACATGGCAACTAAATTTTGAGCTAACTATATGAAACTTTTTTTATACACTAAGCGCCAAACAATGATAAATTAAGTAGCAAAACATAAAGCAACCAAGAGGCACCAAACATCTTACAGTTGCTATGCTTGCAGCGCAAACTAGCAGCTCTGCTATTAAATCAGAACTAGGACTTGCTGAAGGCCTCTGGCTGTTTTATACTGTCTCCTTGGCACACCCCCAACATATGATTGGTCAATAATACAAAAGCCAATCAGATTTAAGATTTGTTCTGGACCAATCAGATTTTGGGGGTGTGTTAATGAGACACTATAAAACTTCATGAAATCCTCAGAGAAGCTCAGTTTGTAATCAGCAGTCAAACTAGCAGGTCTTGTCTTTGTATTTAGGTTAGAGATTTGCAAGTAAGTGGCTTGTTGATTAGTTGGACTGCAACAATAAATAATCTTTAGCTCCTAGGTTTATTGCCATAGGCAAGTGTAGCAGTCCATAAACAGCCATACATTTTGATACAACAGATAAAAGATAAAAATATAGTTTTGTTCGCAGAACCTGAATTTGCTTTACTTTAGTCAAATAGCCTGCAAAATTATGAGCAATTCTAATACATATGTAGTTGCACTACTAGTTCCACCATTCTCTGACAAGCACTCTCAAACAACAAAGGGCAGTTAGGGGTTGTACATTGAAATCATGCAGCAAGGCTGTCAGAATCACTGCAGTATATATATATATACAATCCGGTTGTAATTATCACAGCCCTGTTACTTAATTATAAGTGTCCTCTAATTATGAGATGATCTGAAAACTAAATATATACCCACTGGGGGCGGAGCCTGACAGAGCATGGAGTAGGACGCATCTCAGACCCGCTCCGGACCCGACTCCAATTTAAGCCAGAAGGTGGGCACTTACCGGCACTAAATACCCCCAGAAACACCTGCCAACACCTCATGACACAAGGTAAAGGACAAAAATCAGCGGGGCTGGCTCGGGCGACGCTCCAAAAATATACGCGGAACACGGACCCGCCGACTTCTGACACCACGTGGCCTTCCTCAAACATGGCGGCAGCTGAAACACAAGGCCAGCATAAACCCCAGAAAAGTGTAGGGGAACATCCACCCATCGCGGAAGCACCACGGCTGACCCTGGACAATGGGAGCCATTCAGGACACCAAGCGGACACTCACCTCGATGTTGGAAGAGGTAAAAGCAGACATGTCCATACTTCGCCAGGATGTACAGAAAGTCAGTCAGAGAGTGGGAGAGACAGAAACACGCATTTCCACGCTGGAAGACTCTGTATCCCCTCTCTCACAGACAGTGATGGACCTGTAAAAAGATCTCCGTACCACCCAAAATAAGCTGGATGGCCTAGAGAATAGATCTCGATGGCAGAACTTTCGCTTCCTGGGCTTCCCAGAGGGAGTAGAGGCCCAGGACCCTGCAACGTTTCTGGAGACGTGGATCAGGGCCCACTTGGGTATCGACGGCCTATCTGCACAATTCACCATCGAACGTGCACACCGAGTCCCTGCAAAAGCCCCCATCCCCGGCGCAAGACCAAGACCACTCATCGCAAGGCTCCTCAACGCTAAGGACAGAGACGGTATACTTCGACTAGCACGCACCGCTGGGGATTTACAATTTGAGAATATAAATATTAAAATATTCCCGGATTATTTCTTGGATTTACAAAAACGACGGGCAACCTTCTTGGATATAAAACGGAGACTAGCGGGAGCGGGAATAACCTACTCTATGGCCTACCCTGCGAGGCTACGCATTGTAACAGATGGTAAAGTACGATTTTTCGATACCCCGGAAGAAGCTAACTCCTGGTTTGAACACCGGTAACGTATAAACCAACCTTTTAAAAATGTAAAGTAACTTAACCTCACCTAGGTATCCTTGTGACTGAATCAACTCAGTTGTTCCATCCAAGTGGATGAGTGGTGCACTTTGACATAGCCATTGAAAGATAGATGCCGAACATTCAGGCACCTGTACATAAAGTATAGACACCCTACATAGACACTGAGCCTGGCGATAAATGCAAAGAGTCGGAGCACCCGAATCTATACCACCTCCAAGACCTAATGCCACAAATGCCCACTGATACTGCCAAATACTCAGACGATGGGAAATGAGAAACCCCACACTGACATGCAGGCTGTGTCTGTCCATTGATGGGATATCCTTAACAAGAGATACCCGCCTCTACATGTATACCTGATAGTAAATCAAGCCCACCCACCCTACACAAACCCAATACCTGGGATGCTGATAAGATAGAGGTAACCAGTATAATTTGAATCCAACTGTGTAGGCAGACGTGTAACAAAACAAATCACCCTTGTTAAACCATACACTGGGTAACTCCCAAACAGAAATACCGCCCCCAGATTAAGATGACATAAACTGGGCTATAACACTATACCTAACCAGGCACTGCCTATAGACACACAAGGTGAACAGTTAATGTGAATGGTATTAAACATGTCAGTGATGGCCTACCCAAACATTAAACCGTTACTGCCTCAACCATAAAGCACACCTTACTCTAGGTATGGGACTACCGAGAACTACCACTCTATATACGAATACACTGGTATGGCTCAAAAGGGAACAACAAGAGACGACACTATGATTTACACCAAATAACAACCAAGGTACCTGGGTGGGCAAACAATAAAGGCCCACCACAATATCCTAAACCAAACTCAATGGAGTAACGGTAAAGAGAGCTGCGACGTCCTCCTTTTCCCTTCCACTGTTACCTCCTCCCTCCCTCCCTACCCCTACCTAGTTGCTCTCTGAACTCCTGCAGAAACAGCACAATGTGCAACCCCTTAATTAAAGTTTGTAATGTTAATAATGTTTATCAAAGTTATACTGTTATATGGTTAAATGTACAGTCATGCACTATAAGACCAATCCATAAAAGCTTTATCTATAAACACACGAAATACCCCTATCCAGAGATTGAAGGTATACCTCCTCTGCAAATCAAAATACACCAAGATGACTCGCCCACTTAAAATACTCTCATGGAACGTAAGGGGCCTTAATAATCCCAGGAAGAGACTGGAGGTCTTTTCATATATTAGATCAATTGGCCCAGATTTAATATGCTTACAAGAAACTAACTTACTCCAAGATACCACCCATTATACCTTGAGACCCTGGCTCAGCTGGATGGCACATAGCACCCACTCCGCATATTCCAGGGGAGTATCTATTTTACTGAATAAATCACTTAGATATAAAATTCAGGAGGTCAGATAGACAGATAGATCTGGGAAGTATGTCTGTGTCGCCTTACTGATAGAATCAATATCGTATGTGATAGTGGGCATATATGATCCCCCCCTGCTACCTTACAACCTATTAAAGAGATCCTACCGTTCATAATCCAGTATCCACAGGCCCCATTGATATGTGTAGGAGACTTCAACTGGACCATGGACCCCCTCCTAGATAAGTTAACGAATAAACATAAGTTAATGGAGATATCTGTCTCCATTATTTGGTCTCTGGTCCCTTTAAGAGCTACTTGTGTACCTGGGAAGGGATCCGGGTAGTGTTTGGCAGCAAGCTAGTTGCTGCCTTTGTTGTTTTTTTTTAGGGCCGGACTCCTGGAATGGGAGGGAAGGAAGCGTGGGCCTTCCCATTCCACCCAGGTACACACCAGGGTTTTTGGGAAGCAGAGAGGAGCTCTGGTAAAGATTTGCATATCAGAAGCAGCTGGGGCAGTATGTTGGGAGATGTGGTGTAGGAAGGGTGTGTGCCGCTGATTTCCTGCCCCAAAGGTGTTTGAATGCACTGTGAGAGTTTATTTATGTTAAAGGATTCCAAAGCTAATGTAAGCCTTTTCATTTACTTATTCCTTTATGCTGGAACAAAGTTGTTTAAGTTACCCCTGCAAATAAAAAGGACTGTTGTTTTATAAAACTGTGTACTGCATGCTGGCTGCGACCCCTCTAAACTTCACATTACCTATTAACCTAATTGGCAGAATAAATCTGGTAAAAATCATCCTCCTTCCCAAGATTCTATAGTCTCTCCAGCACTGAGTATGATCCTGATCCCAGAATCCTTCTTCACCTCTCTACAGAGCTTACTATTAACTTTCTTGTGGGGCCCTGGTCGCAATAGGGTACGACTTAAAGTACTCCAACGACCTAAAACTGAAGCAGGACTAGCCATGCCTGACTTTAAACTATACTACTTAGCGGGGCACTGAAGTACTTTAGGACTTGGTTACTACCAACAAGCAATACCACTAACAACAATTACCCTGAATCAATGTACGAAGCAGAAGATATGCTGTTCTCATATCTCCCAAGTTCCCCCATATCGTTTCTAAATGGACGAACTAATATTCTCACCTCTGGCGGGACACCCCTACACCATCAGCAGTTCCAAATTTGGAAACAAACTAACAAAATTCTTGAATATACAGGTATACCTGGAGAAACTACCCTATGGTACAACCCCAAATTCCCACAATTAGCATCCTTTACACCATCCGAATATTGGGAAAGTAAGGGCATATGATATTTCAATCAAATTACGAACGAGGGCAAATTAATATCCTTCTCGGATATGCAAGAAAAGTTCTGGCTCCCACGTATGTCCCTGTTCCGCTACCTGCAACTACAATACTGTATAGTCGCTGAATTTCAGAGTACCACAATCCCCATCATACCTCACCCCATTATGCAACTGATTAAAAATGGGGGCGAAAGGAGACTGATCTCCAAGATATATGAATGCCTACTTAGAGCAACATTAGCAAAAGACACGGATAAGATACTAAACAAATGGCAGACATGTATCCCAAACTTAACCCCTGCAGAATGGGGAGATATGGCAGAATCTTACCTTACTGTATCTCCCTCTGCACCAAACAAGTTGATGCAGTCCTATATAATACACGAATCCTACCTTTCCCCAGCACGTATGACACGTATATCTCCCACACACTCCTCTTCCTGCCCTAAATGCCAATATAGCCCTGCAGACTTCTGGCACCTCATGTGGCTTTACCCCCGTGTCAATAGATATTGGAACAAGGTAATAACACTTTTAAGTGAAGTCCTGGGATGTGATGTGCCACTAGAGCCTAAACTGTGTGTGTTGGGAATAATGGAGATGGATGCCTGGGACTAATCCCAACCATCATTTTTAAGAGAATCCCTGTTCTACGCTAGACGAATAATAATTTTGGCCTGGATGGCCCCTACATCCCCTAAATTTAACAACTGGAAAACAATGTTAACTACTACCCTCCCTCATCTCAGATTGATATATCTCAACAGAGGCTGCCCTAGAAAATTTTACAAAACCTGGTCTTTATGGTGTAACTATTTTAAAGGGTATCTCCACTCCATAATTTCAAGGTTTCGGAATCCAGTTCTATTGAAGAACGGGAGGTAAAGGAGCTGTGCCTTACCTTCCGTTCTTCAATAGAACAAACAAGAGACTGGTGAGCAGTTAAGAAACTTACCCGCTCGCTCGCTCCCCCAGCTCTTAGTCTGACAGGTCCGGACGGACCTTGTCTTCTATGCGCATGCGCGATCTATGCGCATAGAAGACAAGGTCCGTCGGGACCTGTCAGACTAAGTGCAGGGAGAGCGAGCGAGCGAGCTCACCAGACTCTTGTTTGTTCTATTGAAGAACGGAAGGTAAGGCACAGCTCCTTTACCTCCCGTTCTTCAATAGAACTGGATTCCTAAACCTTGAAATTATGAGTGGAGATACCCTTTAATATACAAATGTGAGACGGAGGTGTACCCGAGCAAAAAACAAAAAAACCCAACAGAAATAAAAGTAAAAAGAGAGACTAGGTAGGATGATAAAACAGGGTACATTGTTACTAATTTAATTCAACGATAAACAACAACTAATTGACTGTCAATGTAGATTTAAAATGTGTAAAATATACAATGAAGTGACTGTACAAGTTCTTTTTCTTCTTTCCCCTTTTTCCCGTGTTCCAAGTTACCCCTCCCTAATCCTCTCCCACTCACAAGCAATAAATATACCCAATGTCTGGAAAAGTACAATATGACACAAATGTAATAAGAAAAATGCAACTTTATTGTACAAATGTATAACTATTGTGATGCCATTGGATATATAAATAAACTTCAGTATAAAAAAAAATATATATATATATACCCGCTTACAATTTATTGCTCTGTTGCCCAGAGCAGGGATGTCCAACCTGCAGACATTGGAAAACTACAACTCCCAGTATTCCTTGGTTTCTTCTGCAATGAAGGAATGCTGGGAATTGTAGTTTTCAAAAATCTAGAGGGCTGCAGGTTGGAAATCCCTGAGCCAGAGCCTTGCATAGCCAGGAAAAATCAACTTGGATACCTCATTATACAGAAAGTGAATGATTGGATATAACACTCAAATAGGATGCACATCAGTAAAAAGACATTTCAAATGCTGCAACAAAAATCAAAGTTTATTGCAATCTCTTTCTGCACATTTACTTTAAGGTAAAAAGTATAAAAGGACGTCTATACTGAAACAATAGTTATCTTTAGATATCCAATCTGAACTATATTTATGAGTGAGGTTAGTTTCGATCAAAATGCAGATACCCGGGTGCAGCTCTTCGTCCAATTGTAAGTTATTTTCTCACATTTTCCTTTTTTTCCTCAACTGTAAAATCAGAGACAAAATCAAATGCGAATTTCAGCTACCAAGACATGGCTACCAACTAACCCAGAGCGTGACCAGTGCCAAATGTCAGTAGCAGCAAAAAAAAATTAGCCAGTTTTGTATTTGAACAGTCTGCAGTTTTTCCACAAAACACCCCCCCAACTCAGGAATACCCCCCACAAACTATATATTCCTGAAATCAACACACCTTCAGTTATGTAACGCTGTAGTTCGTTAATTCATACCATCAATGGTGTGGGCACAGTTCTTCGTAGAAATTTGCACTTTTACCAGATTTTCAAAAAAAATGAACATCAAACAACATTCAAAAAGGTAGAAATCATGCCAAAACCCCATGGAATGTAAAAAAAAGTTACTAAATATCAATTTCCCAAATGTGCTGAATCAAACGGTATGCCATATGTGTGGTTACACACGCGGAACGTGGAAGTGAAAAGCCACAAAGTGAAACAATGCACAATGGCTCAGAAACAGCAAAAATATTTAGCCAACTTTGAATTTGACCAGTCTGCAGTTTTTTCTACAAAACACCCCCATAACTCAGAAATAACACCAACAAACTATATATTCCTGAAATCTACATACCTTCAGATATGTAACGCTGTAGTTTGTTCATTCATACCATCAATGGTGTGGGCACAGTTCTTCGTAGAATTTTGCATTTGTCTGAAAAAATTAACAAAAAACAACTTCAAAAGGTAGAAATCATGCCAAAACCTCATGGAATGTAAAAAAAAAGTTACAAAATATCAATCTCCCAAATGTCCTGAATCAAACGGTATGCCATATGTGTGGTTACACACGTGGACGTAGAAGCGAATGGCCATGAATTGAGACAATGCACAATAGCTCAGAAACAGCAAAAAGTTTCAGCCAAATCTGAATTTGAACAGTCTGCAGTTTTCCCCCACAAAATAACCCCCACAAACCATATATTTCTCGAATCTACACACCTTTATCTACTTAATTCTGTAGTTTGTTCATTCATACCATCAATGGTGTGGGCGCAGTTCTTCGTAGAAGTTCACAGTTTTAGCAGATTTTCTAAAATATTTTTATCAATATTTTTATCAATCTCCCAAATGTTCTGAATCAAACGGTATGCCCTATGTATGGTTACACACGCAGACGTGGAATCAACTAGCCACAAAGTGAGCCAATGAACAGTGGCCCAATTACAGCAACTTTTCAGATTTGTCAGACTAAACACCCCTCTATATTAGAAATACCCCCCAAAACTATATTCTTGGATTCTACACACCTTCAGCTACACAATGGTGTGATTCTTTTATGCATACCACCAATGGTGTGGGCGCAGTTTCGTGTACAATTTCGCTTTCTTACCAGATTTTCAGGAAAAATTTATAAAAATACAATTCAAAGTTAAAAATCATGGCAAATTTCCATGTCATGTAAAAAAAACTTGTCAATTATCAATCTTCCAAATGCCCTGAATCAAACGGTATGCCATATGCGTGGATGCACACAGGGACATGGCCACCAACTAGCTCAAATGGGACGCATGCACAAGTGTAATTACAATAAAAAAATTCAAAGTGCTCTGTAATTTCAAACAGCCCTAAAACTTGGAAATGCCCCCCACAAATAAAACCCCAAACTAAATAGCAATCTTTCACATGTTCTGAGTCAAACGGTATGCCATATGCGTGGATGCACACAGAGACGTGGTCACCAACTTGCTCAAATTGGACGCATGCACAAATGCAATTGCAAGAAAAAATCAAAGTGCTCTGTAATTTGAACAGCCTACCATTTTTCTAAGGAAACAGTCCCAAAACATGGAAATTCCCCCCACAAACTATATATTTTTGGAATCTACACACCTTCAGCTACGTTACGGTGCCATGCTTTCATACATACATGAAGAATTCCAGACCCAGTGATCCAAAGAACTCTGTGTTTTAAGGAGGTTTTGTGAAAAATAAAATAAGATGATTCAAGGGTTGAAATCCTACCTAAACCCACTTGACAAGCAAAAAAACCCACTAAATAGCATTCTCCCACATGTCCTGAATCAAACGGTGTGCCATTTGCATGGGTGCAAACAGAGACGAGGCCACCAACTAGCTCAAATGGGCTGCATGTAGAAGTGCAGTTACAAGAAAAAAAATTAAAAATGCCACAACCCACCCCCCCACACACACACTCTCCTCCTTTTAGTGGTATTTTAGTGAAAACCGGTTAGTACGGAGAGTCACACACGTTTTTGCACACTTTACTGATCCTAAAAATTCAATACGGTCTTTTTTTAGTACCTCTGCAAAATTTCCTTGTAAAAAATAGGCTTAGTTTCCCTTGAAATTGTACAAAATAAGTATCTGCGTTTACCGATATCACCGGGGACATTGGGAAGCTTGGAAAAGACAAAGTTTTTTTCTAATTTATAGTTTTAGGGTAAAAAAAAAAAGGGGGTGTGTATCACTTTAAGAATTTTTGTGTGTGTATTTCCCCTTTTTTTAACCGATCATTCCCAAAGATAATCATCAGATCATCTTAGGAAATGATAACGAACTTGGAATACAGGCAAAAATGCCCATTTTCCAATTCGAAATCAGATCGGAAAAATCACTTCCTGAAAATCATTTTCCAGGAAGTAATTTTTCATTCATTGGCAAAGATCAATAATTTGGTGATCAGAAGTGATCACCAAATTTTGATCTCTGTCCCCTTTTTTTTTTTTTAAGTCTTTGCTAATTAGCAAAGTCTTAGAAAAAATCCTATTTGTGAATGGAACTTTGAGTTCCAATTACAAAAAGTATAGTAAAGCTGTCACACTGACAGCTTTACTATACTAGGTACTGTACTGTGATCTGAATGGAGATCGCAGTGCAGTACCTCCACTAGCCTCCTACCACTTCTAGGGAAGACCCCGGTGAAGGAGGAAGCTCTGTGACGTCACCGGGGTCTCCCTTTCCGGATTTAGAAGAACTCCACGTGGGATCGGCTTCCTCCCTATACGGTCAAGGCAAAAAGGTACCGTAACTTCCGATCCCCCCCTCGGATTTGGACACAACCGAGGGGGGATCGAGGGGGCTAGGGGGGCAGTTGAATGCATTCTCTGCACAGATCGTAAATATACGATCTGTGGCAGTTAAAGGGTTAAACTCTTAAAGTGTATGTATACTGAAACAACTTTGATATACACTGTGCATTCCCTTTAAGAAGGTTCTATTTCATTTTATGCCCTGTTGGTTTTTTTTTTGCTCCTTTATACCCTTAAAGTCTATGTATAATGAAAAAACTTTGTGCCATCTTAATCTATAAATAAATACATGCAAGTAGCACTTAGCACTCCCACCGGTCCCGCCCCCTGCTTGCAGTTCTATGCAAGCAGAGGGCCGGGATTGTGCGGCAAAGGAGAGAGGTAAGGTAAGTAACTATTGGGGCACTTTCTTGAAATTATACTAATGCGATTTGGGCTGGGGGAGCTAGAACTTTCATATATAAAAAGTTTTTATAAAGGGTGGACCCTTTAACTCTTGTGGTGCCTCGGTAGGTTTTGCAGAGATTACAAGGTAAAGAACCAGTTAATGCTGGAGTGATTAGAAAGGCAGAGGTTAAACTCATCTGACCTCTGTTTAACAGAGGTCAGAGCCAACAAAGTAACACCAAAGTAACAATCCCCCATAGAACAAAGTAACAAACTTCTATTTGCACTTGCACCTGGGAAGAAGACTAGTAAGTAAGTTATCTAATTTTTATAAATAGACAATGCGGTTGGGAGGCTACACTACAGCAAACTATGCATTTTGTGGTGGACATACCCTTTAAAGGGACAGTTTAGTGGAATTTATCAATATTTGTTAAATTGTTAGTTTGTGTAATGCCTTCTTAGTTATTCTACATATTCTCTCCCATTTTGAAAAATCAGTTGATGCTGAATTGGCATTTGCTGAATTTTTGGTCATTGGGATGAAAAAAATACTTCTCTTTTTTCTGTAAAGCATATGTATTTGCACTGAACTTCCACTTTAACTTCTTCCTTTGTTTTTTTATTCTTCAAAACTCTGCAGCGGTATTTTATCAGAAACGTACGATACTGAAGTACGGCATTTCATTAAAGTACGGCCTCGGTCATAAATACAATCCTTAAAGATACCTCGTATTTATAAATAGGACCCATAATTCCCACCGTGCACAAACAGGCACATTTTTGCTAGTGTATATATATTTATATATATATATATATATATATATATATATATATATATATAAATACATACAAACGCTGAACCTAAAGCAAGTTTAGTCAGCAGGAGGCCAAAAATAACACTCATGCAATATCAGGATATCGCAAATGTGTCAATTTGCATTTGGATTGTGTTATAACTGACTATTGAATCAAAATATTTTTCTTAAGGTGCCCATACATCTATAAGATTTTACTTACCCGACCGAGCGCTCACGCGATGTTCATCGATGCTGCAGGAACCGCTTCTCCCGATCTTACATTCGACCGACATGCGATCACAAAATCCCATTCATTTTGCGATCGCATGTCGGTCGAATGTAAGATCGGGAGAAGCGGTTCCGGCAGGATCGAAGGAACATCGGGTGAGCGCTCGGTCGGGTAAGTAAAATCTTATAGATGTATGGGCACCGTAACTTGCTGGAAATTTTTTGTTGGATCGATATTGGGATTTTAAAATCCTTATATATGCGTGCATGGCCTCCTTTAATATGATTAATGAACTGCTTGTTAACCAATTTATTTATTGCACAGGAAACCCAAAATCATTGCTGTCTGTCAAAGTTTCGCTTATACAGGTCATTGAAGGTCAAATACGGATGAATGTGTTTACACATCATTGTTTAGGTTGTTGCTAATGAAATATATTTTTTTTCAGTCACAACTAATTATTGTTGCAGAAAAAAATATATGATAATATAACATTAAATAATAGCCCTTAATGAATGTCTTTTAATGTTTAGTTACGAGTCTGAAGTAAATTTCTCAATATAATCGACAAAGTGACGTGGATAAGTGTTTCACAAAGTGACCATAGTATAGTATAGTATTTGAGGTTGAATAAAGACATACGTCCATCCAGTCCAACCCATCTAGCAATATCCTCATTTCCTGCTAACTGTTGATCCAGAGGAATGCAAAAAAAACACCCTTTATGAAGGGGGAAAAAATTCCTTCCTGACTCCAAGTGGCAATCGGAAATTTCCCTGGATCAACTCTAATTTATGAATCAATACCAGTAACTTGTAACATTCCTTGTTTGCAGAAACTCATCCAGCTTTTTTTTTAAACTGACCAATGAACCTGCCATTACAACGTCCACTTCAAGACAGTTCCATAGCTTTACCGTTCTCACAGTGAAAAACCCTTTCCGAAATTGAAGCCTAAACCTTTTTTCTTCAAGTCTTAAGGGATGTCCTCGTGTCCTCTGACATGTTCTATCAGTGAACAATGCCCCAGATAGTTTATTGTATGGCCCGGTACACAATAATCATATCCCCACGCAAGCGCCTTTTTGCCAGCGTACATAATTGTAACTTTTTCAGTCTCTCTTCATATATTTAAACTCCCCCAATCCCCTTATTAATTTAGTTGCCCTTCTCTAAACCCTTTCCATTTCAAAGATGTCCTTTTTGTACAAAGGATTCCAAAATTGCACTGCATATTCCTAATGAGGCCTTACCAATGCTTTGTAAAGAGGGAGAATAACATTTTCCTCCCTTGAATCCATACCTCTCTTTATACAAGACAATACCATGCTGGCTCTGGCTGTTGCTGCCTGGCACTGCTTGCTACCTTTAAGTTTGTTATCCACCAAAACTCCAAGATCCCTTTCCAACAGGGATTCACTTAACATTTATAGTATAAGTAGCACAAGGATTTTTAAGTCCAAAATGCATCACCTTACATTTATCAACATTGAATCTCATCTGCCACTTAGCAGCCCAATGTGACAATCTATCTAGATCCCCCTGCAACGATTGAACACACTCTGAAGTTATTAATTTTCGACAAAGTTTTGTGTCGTCAGCAAACACAGAAACCTTGCTGACAATACCCTCTTTCAAATCATTAATAAATAAAAGCGGCCCAACACAGAACCCTGTGGCACCCCACTTAACACTGAACTTAGCTCCCTAAGTACCCGAGGATGTATTTTATCCGATCAAGGAGATTTATTAATATTAACTTTATTTAGTTCTTTCTGTACCATAGCCTCGGTTAACCAAAGTGTACTTAAATCTTTTATGCCATTATTGCTACTATACTCTATGATATCTGTACTTGGATCTTCTATAGTGTATACAGTGTTTGCTTATATACAATATTTTGCATTAATAACAAATTATTGTTGCATATGCATGTATCAATGTAACATTTAACAACACACACTTTAACAGCAGTATTAACAGACCATGGTCTTATTAGCTTTAAACCATCTTAAGACATAGTAGTCTAGTCTAAAAAACATTCCTAAACTTGTACGGTACTTGGTTGCAAAGTTATTACAGAATTCTAATCGTTGCTGCTTATAGTGATGGTAAAGACATTCTGCTGGTTTTTTTTTTTATTTACAGAATTGAACGGGATTATGCCTTTGCACAGAAGAAAGCAGAACGAGCAACTGTCAGAATGCACATGAGGGAGAAATACAGATTGCCACAGGTATGTATGTATTCATCAATAGTAAATGCCTGTGCAATTCATTGTTATATTTCTGCTTTAGTGCCTATTCAACATATGTAATAGTTAATTTTTAGAAATGAATTAATGGATATTGATTAAGAGGAAGAAAAAATATCACAATCTAGAAAGCTCAACCTGAAGTTTAAAAGGAAACCAGCATTGTTTTGAGTTCACTGATTGGACTATGTTGGAAATCTCCAGTGACAACATCCACTAAACAGTCAGCTCCTATATTAAAACCCAGGCAACCTGATGTTAACTTGGGTTTTACACTTATTTTAGGGCATTACCCCATTTTCAAATGTTTTTGGAAATAACACAGAGCACCCAATACAATCCCCATTTGTTAAAGTGTGCCCCTCTTTGATTCCTGTCAGAAAAAAACATCTATTTACCAAATTAAAAAACTTACAGGGTTATTCAATAAAAGTTCTTATTGTTTAAAATGGTGCTTATTTTGCCCCAACCAATCACATCTTATTTATCATTTGAAAGCTAACATCTGATTGGTTGGGGCAAAATTAGCACCATTTTTTAAGATAAGGACTTTTATTACATCTCCCTGTTAGTACATTAAGAAAGTCATAGAAAGTCTGAGAGAATGGCTCATTGCTTTTCAGATTTCTTTCAGATGCCCCAAACTACAATCTCACCCCCAATAATTGACTACAGAGATTATACTTGTGAGTAATATCACTGTCTAGTTTGGAAATACTACTAAACAGCTGTTATGGTTAGGCCACACTAGTGCGATTTCCATGCGTTTGCGGTCGTGTTGAATCACGGCAACGCACCAAAATCACACGATTTGCAATACACAATCCTATCCTATGTCAAAAGAAATCGCAAGTGCAAACGTACAGAAATCACATGTAAATCGCACACGCAATCAGGTGCGATTGCTTAAGCGCTTCCAGTGCGATGCAGTTGTGGCTGTGCCCTCAACCGCCTAACTTTCAAAGGGACCTAACAGGCTTAACTGCTAGTTACAGGAGCAGGTTTACACACGCTTTGATATTTTTCATTCATGCATCATCCAGTCCAGCGGTGATCCTCAAACTGAGGCTCTCCAGATGTTTGAAAACTCCCAGCATTCCTCAATTACAGAGGGAAGCATTGGAATGCTGGGAGTTGTAGTTTTCAAACATCTGGAGAGCCGCAGTTTGCCCATCAGCAGCAGGTAACATACAGATATTGGTTTGTTTTTTGCAGCTTTAACTGCTTATCTAGGTATGTCTATACATAAATCAAATTCAGGGGTAAGAATCTTTAGAATTTTTAGACAACATAATTTTTTTTAGACATTCTGTATACATGAATTTAAGTTCTGTGTATATATTTTGTTCACCATACAGTTCACCATTGGTTGCTATTAATTGCAGGACACTGGGGCCACCACTATGTAACCACTAAATTGTATTGCATTTATTTGGCAGACATTATTTACATTTGTTGTTGATTTACAGGATACCCTGAAAACAAATTTGTTTTTCATTATTTTACTTTATCTGCTTTGCAGAGTGAAAAGGATGATTCTCAACTACAGATGGTGGGAGGGGAGGTGGAGCTACGAGAGGATCTGGCTAAGATGGTACAAGATGATGAGGAAGAGGAAGAAGAGCAGGGGTCACTCCTGTTCATGCTGCCAGACCTTGATATTGATGCTCTGAAATCACGTGCCCAAGTCACATTTATAGAAGTGCGCAAGGTGGCTGAGGAGAAGTGTGAGATTATGTGATAGTTATTAGTCCCTTACAACCAAAAGTTAAGAAAGCAATTATATCAAAGGCAGAATACTCTATCTTTAATGACTGGCATGACTGGACAACTATTTAAGGATTTAAAAATACAGTACATACCAAAAAAAAATCTGAAACTGGAGCATGGATATTGTTTATTTAATTTATGCTGATATAATAGGTGTACGTGGGCTTGTCAAACTTTGACAAAACAAGAATAAATGCTGCTCCGCCTACACATAAAATCTACAAAAATGTACACTAAAAAAAACTTAAAAAAAGAATCAGGTTTCTTTTTTCATTAACATGCCATCTAGGGGCATTTTGCTGGCAATACACAATGCAAACACATCAAACAATACAAGCATTTTTGTGTTGTGCATTCTGTTTTTCAGTTTGTATAAAGTACAAATGTACATTAAAAATGCATTGAAACACATATCGGAATAACTGATTCAAGATTGGTTAGCGTAGTTTTAACCCCTGGATTGTGGTGTCTGGGTGATTATTGCAATAGACAAAATAACAATGTTTGGTGCACCACATAAACCACACAACCAATTAAGCAATTGCTATTAACATAAGTGCATTTATTGTGATTGCATACAACATGTTCTCAAGTTTGAGAACATGTTGTGTGCGATCACAATATATGCACATATTTTAGTATAGTATAGTATAGTATTTGAGGTTGAATAAAGACATACGTCCATCCAGTTCAACCCATCTAGCAATATCCTCATTTCCTGCCTAACTGTTGATCCAGAGGAAGGCAAAAAAACCCCACCAAATTTATGAAGGGGGAAAAAATTCCTTCCTGACTCCAAGTGGCAATCGGAAATTTCCCTGGATCAACTCTACTTTATGTATCAATACCAGTAACTTTTTTTTTTAAACTGACCAATGAACCTGCCATAACAACGTCCACTGTCCACTGCTTTACCGTTCTCACAGTGAAAAACCCTTTCTGAGCTTGAAGCCTAAACCTTTTTTCTTCAAGTTTTAAGGGATGTCCTTGTGTCCTTTGACATGTTCTATTGGTGAACAATGCCCCAGATAGTTTATTGTATGGCTTGTTAATGTATTTATACACCATAATCATATCCCCAGGCAAGCGCCTTTTCTCCAGCGTACATAATTGTAACTTTTCCAGTCTCTCTTCATATTCAAGCTCCCCCAATCCCCTTATTAATTTAGTTGCCCTTGTCTGAACCCTTTCCATTTCAAAGATGTCCTTTTTGTACACAGGATTCCAAAATTGCACTGCATATTCCAAATGAGGCCTTACCAATGCTTTGTAGAGAGGGAGAATTACATTTTCCTTGAATCCATACCTCTCTTTATACAAGACAATACCATGCTGGCTCTGGCTGTTGCCGCCTGGCACTGCTTGCTACCTTTAAGTTTGTTGCAAATCCTCATTTCCTGCCTAACTGTTGATCCAGAGGAAGGCAAAAAAAAACCCAACAAATTTATGAAGGGGAAAAAAAAAATCCTTCCTGACTCCAAGTGGCATCGGAAATATCCCTGGAGCAACTCTGTATAAATCAGATCAACTCTACTTTATATATCATTACAGTAAAATTCTATTGCACTGTAAAAAATAACTTCATTAGAGTTCTGCATTGAGAACACAAGTGTGTCACAAATGAAATTTTCATTTCCAAGTGTGCCACATTCAGAAAAACTTTAAAGCCCTCAAATGAAAACTTAAATACAGGTAAATCACCCCAAAACCCTAGACTGAAATCTGAAATTCATGTCTAACCTGAAATCCTGCACAATGTCCTGTTGCCCCTGCTTCTGCTTCCTGGTTCTCCCAGTTATAGTTTTGATAGTTGACATCAGAGCCAATGAATAAATGCTAATCTCCTAGCTGCCTCTTCTGCACATGCTCAGGCTCAGTACCAGGTCACTAAACTGCTCAGTTTCCATGAGGCATTGCAGGCTTTCACAATTCAGAATGACTTGTACAAGAATCTGTTGGCAATTATGTACCCTGGAAAGTCCAATTAGCATATTACAGCCAGGTGTTAAGGACCTTCTGAATGCAAGGCGTGATTGCATTGTGGCTAAGAGGTGTTATAGAAACGCCCAGGGTAAGGTGTCAAAACAGCATTATACATGGCAGACAGTTGGTGTCGAACCCCCCACCCCCACCCCACACACCTCTATTCAGGCTTGGTTTCTTTATTTTCACATTCTTTTTTTTCCCCCCCAGATTCTGAGAGTTTTCTTCACAATGACACACTAACTAAGTCACATGATACTGGGGAGGGAATATGTATGTATATGTATGTATAATTTTATTTATAAAGTGCCACCTGGGTACTCAGCGATGTACATTATAAAATACAGAGTATACAAACAAGGGGATAAGTGCAAGCCATTATACAGATAGATAAAAATTAAATAAGTTATATACAATTTCATACATCGGTTAAGAGAGCATATACATAAATTATGTATAAATTGATATAAGTGCAACAAGCCTTGACACATTGGGAATGAGATCCTTGCCCTGAAGAGCTTACAATCTAAGTGGGGGGAACAACATACGGGTACAAGTGGGTGGGATGGGTACAAAGTGCTTAAAAGGGCTAACAATCATTTGTTGTGCTGATGCTCAAAAAGGTAGGAGAACAGTCTAGATTTGAAAGCATTAATGGATGTCACTAGGCGAAGCGAGAGAGAGAGAGTTGCAAAGGTAGGGAGCAGCAAGAGAGAATAGTTTAAGGTGGGAGGCAGCAGGTTTGTGGAGAAGATTTCCTTGCGAAGAATGGAGGGCACGGCCTGGAACACAGGGGACCAAGAGAGAAGATAAGTAGGGAGGTGCAGTAGAGCGAAGGGATTTAAAGGTTAAAAGCAGGATATTGAATATGATTCTTTGTTGGATGGGATGCCACCCTATGGACTAAAGTATCGGGGTTGCGGGTTCTCTTTTGGAGGAGAGCGAGATGATCCGAGCTGCCGAGTTTAAGATAGATTGGAAAGGAGAGAGATGAGAGGCCAGGAGTCCAAGCAGTAGAATGTTACAGTAGTCGAGACGGGAGATTATAAGGGCATGGATGAGTATTTTAGTAGTGGAGAAAGAGAGAAAAGGGGTGGATCTTGGCAATATTGCGAAGGAGAAAACGACATGTCTTAGCGACATTGTTAATGTGATGATGGAAGGAAAGAGAGGAGTCAAAGATCACTCCAAGGCAGCGTGCAGATTCAGCTGTATTAATGACCATATTGTCAATAGAGATGGAGAATGGTGGACTAGGTCCCAGTTAAGAGGGGAAAATGATTAATTTCGTTTTGGATAGATTGAGTTTAAGGCGACGGTGCGCCATCCAGGAAGAGATAGAGAGCAGACATTTAGAGATTTGGGATTGAACTTTAGGGGTTAGCGTGTGGATGGACAAGTAAATTTGGGTATCAGCATTTATTTCTCCCAGATAGTGTAGAGGGAGAACAGCAAGGGTCCTAAAACAGAGCCCTGAGGGACCACCACACTAAGCATAACAGGAGAGGAAGTCTTATTAGCAAAAGAGACAGTGAAAGATCTGTTAGAGAGATAAGAAGACAACCACGCCGCAGCTTGATTTTGGATGCCCAGAGAATATAGAATCTGCATAAGAAGAGAGTGGTCCACATTATCAAAGGCAGCCGATAGGTCAAGGAGAATGAGGAATGAGAACTGTCCTTTGGCTTTGGCAGCTTGTAGGTCATTTGAGACTTTGAAAATATGGCTAATTGGGCACAATTTTAGACATTTTTAATTTGGGGGTGAATTTACTTTTGTTGCCAGCGGTTTAATGGCTGTGTGTTTAGTTATTTTGAGAGGACAGCTAATTTACACTTTTATACAAGCTGCACATTGGACTACTTTACTACTTTACATTGTATCAAAGTGACGTATCTTCAGTATTGTCCCATAAAAATATATATTTACAAAAATGCGAGGGTGTACTCACTTTGTAATGTACTGTAAATATGCTTAAATCCCCAAATGTGTATATAAATAAGAAATAGTCCTTTATTTAATCAGATTGGGACTTTTTCTTAATAGAATCAAACATTAGTAATGTAAAACAATCAGACTTGAGGGGTATACTTTCAATCTATTACCCATCCATTTGACCCCCCCTCACCACCAGCAGTAGAGCTGACACAGCATCTTGCAGACTGAGCTTCTTTGGTCCTAATAGGATAAGGGGCTAAATCTGACATTAAACTGCCACCAGCGGCAGAGCTGCCTCTTAACCAATTAACCACCAATTAGTGGAATGAAGCTGTTCTGCATTAAAATTTTAACTTGATGAATCCGATCAGAGAACTACGGACCCCCTCCACAAGCATGTTAAGTCCTTCGTAACCACAGATTGTGTGACAATATATAACCTTTAGCTTAATTTGTTGCTTAAGGGGTTAAAGTTTAACACTTTGTCACTGACTTAACAGGTTTACAGAACAAATCTGTCACTTTAACGGATGAGTGGTGGGAAGAAAGCCCTTGAACCAATATATTGATTCTCCGGTCTTTTTGTACTGCCGATTTATACTGTATTTTTGTAGTCATCATATACATTTATGTATTGTAAAATTACCTCAAAACAGAACTGACAAAGAAAAAAATGTGCATATTTAAAAAAAAAAAAAAAAAAAGTATAAAAGATTTCCAGATGCAAAGAATCAGAGTTGATGCTACATTTGTAGTTTAGTTGGTAGAGAATAGAATCATAGAAAGAAATGTAGATTATCAACATCCCTGATCCACTCTCTTTTCTTCGACTGGGCTTGCCATATGTGTTCTGTTTTCACTTTGCATCGGGGTGAATGGAAAACAGGAATAAAAAAAGAAATCAAGAGGTAGACTGCAGGTTTTTATAGACCATCAAAGAAGATGTATCTGGCACTCTTACTTTTCAGTGCAAAATCAAAACTAAGAGCTAGGCCACACTAATGCGCTTTTAAAAGCGTACACTAGTGTGACCAATTGATGTGGCGACACCTAGTGCACTGGCGTGCGTTGCTGCACATGCAATCCATTAATAAGCATGCACCCTTAAAGGAGAACTAAACTTCAGTTTTTCAAAACCTAATGTGAAAGTTTTTCTCCCCAGAACACCTACACGTTGAAAGATTCTTCTCTAGTTATTTGCATTTAGTAGATATGAGTAATAGATTCTGTAACAAAGGAGGCTTCCATCTTGTTGCCAGTACAACTCATAGCCCATGTTGGCTTCAAAGAGCCACGCCCCCTGACCCCAGCATTCACTGTCTCTATGTGCAGAGTTTCTAGCATCTCTTTCTATTGAAAGATAAAGCCTCTAAATGTACCTGGAATCACAGTTAATTTGCTGGTGGCGCACCATGCAAATGCTGTGTGTTTAGAAACAGTCAGACCAAGAAGTCGCAAGTTCAAATCCCCTAGCTTACTTATGAAACAATATAACATGGTCTACTGCCTGAGTTTAGTGCTTTTTTTGTTTGTTTCCATGTTTCTAGAAAAATATGAAATTTCTACATATGTACAATCTTTATATATAGCAGCTCTGTTATTTATTTACCAACCAGTGTGAATTGCTGACAGTCTTCCAGTAGCAATACAAAACAGTGTACTGATTTTACTGACATTTACTTCTATTGATTGAGAGTTCACCTGTGGCGTGCTCTGCTAAAGTGCTGGGTTAGGAAAAATATTAGATTATTGGGACACAGGTTCGATTCCCCATGTTCCCTTTTTTTGTTTTTATTATGTGTCTAGCAAAAGATAAAGGCTCTACATGTACTAGTCCATTACTTATTAGCCCTTGTGGCCTAGTGGTAGAAAGCTTTCTTTTTAGAAAGACACAGAATAGAAGGTTGCTGGTTCGATTCCCCATACTTACTTTTATTTTTTGCTGAAATGTTAAATGTTCTGTTTCTTTCATCCATGCTAGCAAAGACATACACTGCAAAGATTACTTTTCTTTTTTGTATGTAAAGCATAGGAATTTATCATTGTTAGGGACAGGAGCATTTCTAATGTGTTTACACAAAAACTGCACTGGTATCTGTGTTCTGTGTCAGAGGGAGGGAACTCTGAGCTGTAACATGATTGGCTGTCAGCTTCCAGGAAGCAAGACTGCATTTTTCTGTGAAGTGTCCGGCGGACACTTAGATGGGTGTTCCCAGATAAGGTGAATTATGGGAGCTGACCCTTAGTACACACAGGTTATTTTCATAAATCACCCAGCATCCACAGCAAAGGGAGACATGAGACACAGCTTGTTGTTCGTTTGTGAATGTGCTCTCTCTATTGGGACAATGTTGTCTTGGGACTTTAGTTCACCTTTAAGTGTGGCCTCAGACTAACCAATTTGTGGAAATGTCAGTATGGGTTTGAACTGTTTTGCATAGGTACTGCACAGTTACTACACATTAATATAACAAATGCAGATGTAGAAAGCACAACTTATTTTACATACACAGTATGAGGCACTGTATGACAGGAGTATGAAAGGTATATTCCTGCATATTTCACATAATTTATTTATAAAACTTGTAATTAGGCTTATAAGCCATATATACTCGAGTATAAGCCGACCCGAGTATAAGCCGAGGTACCTTCTTTACCTAAAAAAGTAGGAAAAAATTGATTGACTCGAGTATAAGCCGAGGTTAGGAACTATGACTACTACTGCCTTCTGATTCAGTATTGTTTGAGTCTTAAGTTGCCCTTTAAATGGACAGCAGAATTCCCATACAGATGTTTGGAAACTACAACACTCAGCATGCTTTAGTTCCTGGGAGTTGTAGTTTCCAAACACCTGTATGGGAATTCTGCAGTTAAAAGGCAGTAGAGCCCCCTTCCCTCCCTCCCCTGAGAGTCCCCCCAGTAAGTTGGTCCTTACCGCGATCGATGGTTGCTCAACTGCAAATCCGGAGGTGACCAGGGCAGTGAAGAAATCAGACCGTCTCCCTCTCCTCTGGGACCCCTTCGCTCTGTTCTACGTGCCAGGAATTCATATGCTGGAGCTGCTGTTCTTTCTCTCCTAGCGGGGCTGTCAGTGCACAGGGATCACGGGCACGAAGCTGCACTCCAGGATGATCGCCGTCTCCTTATGGCCAAATCCGGCTGCCGCACGCTGGGTAAGTCCTGTGGATTTGCCGGCTGACGTCACTACTCGGCGCCTCTCACAGCCCGGCGCCGAGTAGTGACATCAGCCGGCAAACCCACAGGACGTACCCAGTGTGCGGCAGCCGGATTTGGAGTTGAGCAACCATCGATCGGGGTAAGGAAGGACCTTGACTCGAGTATAAGCCGAGGTAAGGTTTTTAGGTTTATTTTAAAACCTAAAAACCTCGGCTTATACTCGAGTATATACGGTAAACTTATATAAAAAAAAGTTTTTGTACAATGCATTATTGTTTTTATAGTTATTTTACATTTTGCACTCTACCAAACTAAAATTCTTAGACAGCTAAACAAGTCTATGGCTACTGCTTATGTGCTCACTTGAGTCCTGTGCATACAACCCCTATCTCGAGACACATTTACTGCATAACTCCCCCCCTCCAAGCACTTTACCCAATTAAACTTTCAGGAGTTAAAGGAAGTTGCAGCCTTGCTTCCTAGAAGCTGACAGCCAATAACATAACAGCACAGAGATCCTACCTCTCCTAGACACAAAACATTAATTTCAGTTTTTTCTTTTCAAATACATTCAGTGCTCCTAACAATGATATAATCCTTTACTTTTAATAAAAAAAGATAAAGTACTCTCTGCAGAGTTAGCATTTTTTATAGCATTCTTCTTTGCAGACATCCATGCATAGATAGCATGGATGTAAGAAACGGAATACTAATATTTCAGCAAAAAAATAAAAGTAAGCCTTGGGAATAGAACCTGCAACTTGTACACTTACTCTGTCTTCCTAAAAGCAGAGCTCTTACCTCTAGGCTAAAGGTGGCCATGCACATATCAGATTTTACTTATCCGACCGAGCAATCCCGCAACATTACATTGATCCTGCCGGAACCACCTTTCCCGTTCTTCTATGCGACCGGCATGCAATCACAAAATGAATGGTATTTGCAATCGCATGTCAGTTGCAAAGAATAATGGGAAAGGTGGTTCTGACAAAAAAAGATGAGGGGAGCACACTACTTGCAAATGATACACACTTTTATTGTGCAAAGAACATAAACAACATTTCGGGAGGACTAGCTCCCTTCATCAGGTATTGAGGAAGGGGGCTAGTCCTCCCGAAACGTTGTTTATGTTCTTTGCACAATAAAAGTGTGTATCATTTGCAAGTAGTGTGCTCCCCTCATCTTTTTTTGTCTGGACTATGTTTACCCTAGGATAGAGGGTACTTAGGGGATTGCACCTACACTATTCTGGCAAACTGCCCATACAGGTGTGCTAGAGTGATACCTTTTGCTGATCTTGAAAGGTGATTCTGGCAGGATCGGTCTAATGTCGCGGGAGTGTTTGGTCGGGTAAGTAAAATCGGATATATGTATGGCCACCTTAACAGAGATACAATATAGATCACTGATATATGTAGAATCTTTTACTAGGAACACAATGGAAACAAAAAATAAAAGCCTGTGGATTCAGAACTGTTTTTATAACTGGCGTCTTACCAGGTAAGCCACCAGCGAATAAGTTGAGAATAGATAATAGAAAGAAAAAAAAGGGGGACGTATGGGGTTTGAACTTGTGGCCTTTTGAACTAAGTATTTTTAAACCTGGTGCCTTACCCAGTATGCCAACACTGAATAAGTAGGGAATCTGTGAACATTTGGAAGATTTATCTTTTGCTACAAACATTTAAAAAAATGAAATATGGAAGTCCCAGATAAGACTTTGAAAGCTGCTTGTTAGCCTGCAGTTTATTTATCAGCAACTTACATGGACTGGTAAATAAATTGCAGGGTAACAAGCAGATTTTAAAGTCTTTTCAGGGACTTCCATATTGGTGTATAGACATCTGTATAGAAAACACTGTGCATAGAGAGAGTGAATACTGGGGTCAGGGGGCGTGGTTCTTTGATGACTTCATGGGCTGTGGGTTGTACGAGCAACAACATGGAAACCTTCTTATTTACAGAATCTATTTTTCACATATACTAAATGCAACTTACTGGAGAAGAATCTTACAATGTATAGGTGTTCTGGGAAGAAAAACTTTCACATTAGGTTTTAAAAAATGTAAGTTTAGTTCTCTTAAGAACAAGCAAAATTATGAACTGAACAGTCCAATTTTTTTTTCCACCTTCATCTCAAACAAGAAATATTTAAATGTCTCCAAAATCTTGTGTGAAATACGCCGAGTGAAACAAACCTGTGTAAATCGCCCCAAACAAGGTTTGGGAGTAAACGTGATGCACAAGTGAGTTTTAAATTAAACAGGCTTTCAGTCAACTATCACATAGTGACCATGCACCCACCAAGGGATAATTATCTGAAACAGCAGTTATAAACATGCAGCAGGGTTCAGGTTATTCTTTAACAATTCAATTGCCTGTTGCTAATATAAAAATAATCTCTATGTTCTCTGGAAACATTAACAATTTAAAGTACGATTTAGGCCACAATCCATGTCCCCCCACCGCGTTCATGCACACGACGAACAGCTGTTTTCGGGCAATAATCACGTGTGTAGGCATACAGGCGCAGGGGGATTGAAGGACTGTAATTACAGTTCTTACAAACGGACTTGGCAGTTGTGAATTTTTTTTTTCCAGGGTGGAGATACCCTGTATCATTAGATACAAATGAATACAGACCATAAATACTCTGAGAAGGTTCGTGAGGGTTTGTAAAAGAGGGTTCGGTGCATGGGTCGAGGAGGAAATCTCTGTATAATACCAACAGTTAAGGATTTGGAGGGTGCTCAAATTTTGGGGTGGACATTCTCTTTAAATTACTTTAAAAAGCAGTGAAATTTAAATGGCAAGTCGCCCTCAAGCCCAATTCATAATTAAGTGCCAAACCCAGAGTTATTTACTTTAGTCACCGCAGTCCCTGAAGCTCTGTATTCCTCCAGATCATAGGCACTAAAGGTCTTACCATTTGCTCAACTTCTTTGCAAGCTCGATTAACTCACAGTCACAGAGAAGGTGAGCCGGGAAAGCAGCCAAAAGCCATTGGCCGTAACGTCACAATCAAGATGGCTGTTACCAGAAAGGAAGACCTTAATTATGAATGTGGCTTGGGGAAGAGCCAAAAATGTAAATTAGAAACCTGAAACTTGGTATACTTGACTATACAGAATCATAAGACTTGTGGGATTTATACAGGTCAGAGCACAGAGTTGTTTTTTTTATCCTTAAGGCTGGGTACACACGGCAAGATATTTTTGTATGACTGACAGATAGTGTCGAAAATATATTACCGTGTGTGAGGTGGCCGCGACCAAGCTCGGTCGGGCAATCGTCCCATTGGTAAATCACGGCCGACCGCACTATCGCGCGGACTCTTAGCTGCGACCACTGTTGACGCAACCGATAGAAATTTGCCCTGACCGAGCCAGGACAGAATTTCCCTGTATGTACCCAGCCTAAAATACACAATAGCAACAAATTTATAGGCCTATGTAATAAAAGTTCTTATTGTTAAAAACTATGATAATTTTACCCTAACCAATGAGATGTTTTTATAATTTGAAAGCTTACATGTGATTGGTTAGGGCAAAATTAGCACCTTTTTTAATGATACGAACTTATTACATAAGTGTAACATAGTTACATAGTATTGGAGGTTAAATGAAAACATACGTCCATCTATCCTAACTTTTATAGGATATAACTTTTATGAACCCCACCCAACAGTTCATTCAGAGGAAGGCATAAACACCAAAAAATCTTCCAGACTCTAAAGGGCAATTTAAAACAAGAAATATATGTAGTAATACCAGTAATTTTAAATCAACCTGCCATTACCACATCTGTTCAAAGTCTGTTTCAGTTTTACCGTTCTCACTGTTAAGAACTGTCCACTGTTAAGTACAATTTAATTTGTCATTCCAGAGCCTTGCAGAGGATATTATTTACCTTTTTGTCCCATTTACTTTAATGTAGGATGTAGATTATAAGGACATTTGGTTTATTATCATTTAACCAAAAAGATCCATTCTCTCCTTAAAGGATAAGTGCACTGTAAAATCAAGTTATGTTCATTTGGAAGCTGCATCTTTAAAAATACTGTTGCCTTTTTTTTTAACCTATTCCCCTCCAGAGCCTACCTTTGTGCCTTAAAAGTTGCTGACATCTTGTTACTGGTTTGCCGAATGTTAAGCTCCACCCCTCTGAGATTTTACTCTGCTTTCTCCTGCTTGAGCCTCAAACAGTAATGCCTGTGAGTTCCGTGCACTTACAGGTATTACTGTTTGAGTTCCGTGCACTCAAAGGTATTACTGTTTGAGGCTCAAGCAGAGGAAAATCTCAGAGGGGCGGAGGTTTACATTCAGCAAACCAGAAGCAAGATGTCAGCAACTTTCAAGGCACAAAGGCAGGCTCTGGAGGGACATTGGTAAAAAAAATATAGCAACAGTATTTTTAAAGCTGCAGCTTGTAAATCATCATAACTTGATTTTACAGTGCACTTTAAATATGAAAGCCAATACTGTTCCAGTGCAACTGCATGATTAAGCACCATTAAAGCACAAGGGGAGGTAGAAATAGTATTTCGTACCTTTTTTAGTTTTTTTTTATAATTATATAAATTTATACATTTTTTATAATTATATAAACTTAAAATTATACAAAGCTATAGGAAGATGTGTCTTCTATAAGTACTGAAGATGTCCTTTAAAAGTTTGCAATGAACAAAATTCTAAAAAAAGCCTGCAAATTATATTCTTAAGAAATATAAATAAATTATAATAAATTATATTCTTATAAACATAGCTAATGTTATATGTTATATTCTGTGCTTAGCTGTGAGTGTCGCACAATTCACAAAAACCTGTATATTAAATGCATAATGCCCCCTGCTTTAAAACCCACTTTATACCCCCCGTCAGACATTGGATTTGCCAAAAGGTGATGTTCAATTAAAAGATCATATCTAAAAGTAAAAACACAATTTTTAATATAGACTATTGGGATTTCTACAGTAGTAGCCTCTGAACTTCCTTATTTAACTATCAGGGAGATTCAATAAAAGTTCTTATTGTTAAAAATGGTGCTAATTTTAGATATTACTTAACATTTGAAAGCTAACATCTGATTGGTTGGGGCAAAATTAGCACCACTTTAAACAATAAGAACTTTTTTTTGAATAACCCTGAATATTTTTCTTTAAAGTTATTCTTCCGCCATTTGAGCCATACTACCATACTTAAAGTGACCTGATATTTGATTACAATACATTAATGAACTGATAAATACAATTGATACAAATTAATAACTGTTTAACGAATTAGGTATCTCCTGGCCAGTGGCCAGTTAACCAACGAGTGTAATTATAATAATACATTCGACCCTGTCTTTAACCAGGCAGTGACCATCATTAAGAGTGGGAGGTGACCCTTTGATAAAGTCCTGTAATCCTCTGCGTCTGGTGAATCTTGCTTCAGTCTCTGCAGACATCTGTGAAGATTTCATCAAGACTGCCCTCTCTCTCTCTTTGTGTATCAATCAGCTATCTCCCTTCCAGGAGCACTCTCCCCCCACCAGTCCCTGCCTCTTAAATCCCAAAAGCCAGGAAGATCTTATACTGTGGCTGATCTGTTTGTTTGCCCGCAGCTAAGTGCAGTTCAGGAAGACACTGCCAGGTAACTTATCCATGTACATTTGTGACATTATATATGGAAATCTAGTGAACTGGGAGAAGAACATAGAGGGATGTACTTTTAAAGTGAATAAGCTATTGTATGGTTAAAAAAAGGGAAACTTTAAATTTACTAATAAATCAATGTTTTTGAATGTATAAGTTAGAACAAATAAGATTTTTGTAATTTAACTCAACCCTAAGCAGGGGCGGTTTTTAGGAACTATGGAAAAGAATATTTTCATCATGCATTTTAATATGGTGTAGTAAAAATGCATTTATAAAAATATGTTTATTAATAGTAACGTAAAAGCCTTTACTGATTGCGCTCGAGAGCGATTAATTTGTTAAATGCACTTTGCTCTTAAAAGCTACATATTTACATAACGAAATTACTACTTAATATACTCTGCTCATAAAAATATACATTCTAAAGAATAAACAAATATATATATATATAATCCAAGATGGGAGTACACAGAAGAAGAAAATCATGATTCTATAACGTGGCCTATAAAGGAGCCTGTTGAAGCCATTTTTATCAAGTAATGTATCTTCAATGTAGCATCTAAACAGGAAGTCTTTAAAATAATCTTTCCTGATAGGTTGCATAAACTAAATGGAGTAGAAACATTTTTTTTACAAAAATATTAGCACATGTTATTTGTAAATAAATATGCATAAAAAAGAAAAAGGTGCAAAGTTATCAAAATCAAATTCAGAGAAGGGACTTACGAACAATGTCCATTTTGCAGACTAAAGTACAATAGATGAGTTATAGACTGAAGTCAAGGAATGCTACTCTGCACAACAGGAAAGTGAAAACAATGCATACAAGAGAAGCACTTGAACTGTTTGCTGAGAAAAAATGAATTATTGCATATGCCTAACAGAGTATGTTTCTTTAAAAGTGCAACCACTAGCGCAAAGAACGCACATCTTTGTTGAGCGTTTCAAGTTTACAAAGTTGTAAAAGAAAACAGAAATCCAACAAACTAGGGTTCACACATAAAATAAATAATAATTATATATGAAGAAGTCCTGTGAGTGCGTTGTATCAACTATCTTTGTTCTATTATTTCTTGATAAATTCAAAAGCACCCAGGCAAAGGAGGGTGGTGGACCGAGTGCCTGCGTTTAAGCTCTGTTTTACCTTTGGTGTGTAAACCATAGTATGGCTACAAGCCCAGCTTAGCACTTTTTAATAGGAAAAGAAAAACACATAAAAAACAAGGCTGTTTTTATTAATTTGTTACCTAAAGTGTTTTTTTTTAAAAGTTTACCCTAAATAACTTATCCTGAAATGTTAGAACTAATAATAGGTGTTATAAATATTTGTTTAGGATTAGAAAAGTTTTATCTACTCTTTATTTCTGTGTCTCATTATGTATTATATATACATTTTATTTCGATGGCTCCATTTCTTAAAATGGTGTTTCCATAAAGGAAACAGGACCTGTCTATAGTGTTTTCTACTTCATTCTTAAGAGGCACAAAACTTTCCCTGCGCTGTTATTTTGCCTCAACCAATCAGATGATACCTTTTTACTGGTCTACTACAGTTAGAAAACATTTGATGGTTGCTACAGATTAAGAACACAGGCACAATTTTTCATCTCTTATTAAATACAAGTTTAAATCTAAGCTGTCAAGCTATCTCTCTGAGCACAACACAAGATAGGACTGTTGATACTGCACCAGTTATTACTTTAGCACTTTCACCATTCCCTATGTATCTGTATGTTACCCACCTAAGTAGATTGTAAGCTCTAAGGGGCAGGGACCTCTTTCCTCATGTTACATGTTTTAAGCACTTGTATATTTAGTGATGCTCATACTTATTTATATATTTATGTATTTATTTACGGTCCCCCTTGTATGACTTTTATATATTGTAGAGCGCTGCGTCCCCTAGTGGCGCTATATAAACATTTACAGACATACATACATACAATAAGCCCCATATGTTTTAAATAAACGTGTATGTAATCAGAACTAACAAAATGAAAGGCAGCGCACTCCGGTTGAATAAAAGATTGCAGCTTGTTGTACTAATAATCCAAATTTATTTACGCATCATTAAAAAGGCATATGCACAACGGAGACCATAGCCTTACGCTTTTCGAGCGGTGTGCTCTTACTCATAGGCTCGTTGTGTATATGCCTTTTTAATGATGCATAAATAAATTTGGATTATTAGTACAACAAGCTGCAATCTTTTATTCAACCGGAGTGCGCTGCCTTTTATTTTGTTTGGTACGTGGACTAGGCGAGGGGTCCGGGGCATGCTGCACCTGGGCCACCCAGGAATACGGGTGAGTCAATGACTACTTACATTTGATCATCAGAATTACCATTTTGAGGATGTTCCGTAGAGACTGATTCGGGGCATATGCAACCGGATCATCCGACTTACTAAGTGAGTCTGTACACAGATAAAAGTATTATTCAGAAACTTTTGTATTTTTATCTTAGCACTCTGTTAGTGCAACATTGGGGCAGTCTCGGATATTTTACTTGTTACTATTGTAATCAAAACTAGCTTGATCAGATTAACCCCTTCTGTAAATTACATTATCACTGTCAACTGATATAAAATGACTACTTTTTTTAACATTTATTTGCCTAATTAAATATTTTTCCTAAATATTTTAGAAATTTTATGAAAAGGGAGTGTTGGGCATTCTGTGTAATGTCCAGTCTAATTCTTGACAGTACTATTTTGACAAGAGTTTTGTTGTGTATGTTGTCTTTACAGTACAGCAATGTTCCTAGATAAATGTGAGGGAGAATTGAGTGACCTAAGGGCAGGAAACAACACTTCAGCACCTGCCACCCCTGAAGGTGAAGATGATGAAATACCAAAAAAGAAGCATCGCAGGAACCGCACAACCTTTACAACGTACCAGCTCCATGAATTAGAAAGAGCATTTGAACGATCACATTATCCTGATGTATATAGTCGAGAAGAGCTAGCTATGAAAGTGAGCCTTCCTGAAGTTCGAGTGCAGGTAAACTTAAATGCCATAATTATATGCCATAATTATAATTTTAATAAACACTGCAAGGATTCCTAAAATGCAATATACTTTTAAAACAATATAAATATGTGCTTTTCTTTACAATTTAATAATTATTAAATAGTAAATTATTTTATTTATTTAAATTATTTATTAAAAAAGGCATTGTACGAACATGTAAATTAAGTTATTTGGTACTCTTCTTGATATTCAAAAGAGTAATAACTACCCCAACCAAGTTTGTAATCAGCATTTATCAAGTCCTATGCAAAAATATCTGTGGGTAAAATTAAGTCTGTGGGTAAAATTAAGGTTTGAATATTGCAGTTACCCTTTGCCTGCTCCTAGGCTGAAAATAGAGAAATTAGGATGCTTATTAAAAACTTTCCCTGGTCATGCAGTTTATACAACATATTTGTATAAAATTAAGGGAGAGCAATGGTACAGTGTATGCTGCGCCAGATTTTTGCCCCTAAATGTGCAAGGCGTAAAGAGACTTTTTGTTCTATATTTAACTATTTTCCCTCTTCTGTGTTTAATAATACATACATATAAATGTGTACAATAATAAAATTCAATCAATCTTGAATCAAAATATATTTTGATTTGTGGTTTAACAACACCGTTTTTCTCCATATGTTATAGACGTTTCTTGCAGTAATCTCAATCATCACTATCCAATTACTGGACACCTCGAGCCGTTAATGGAATAATCATTAGCTAGGTTTTGGTTTCAAAACGCTAATAGCTCTTATCCTAATCCCAGAGACTTCTTCCTTCTTTACAACAACAGGTTATGGTCTATTCGCACCATTTTTGTAATACAAAAAATTCTCATTACAGGTTTGGTTCCAGAACAGAAGAGCTAAATGGAGGAGGCAAGAAAAATTAGAGTCTTCTTCCACAAAGCTTCATGATTCTCCACTTTTATCTTTTTCAAGAGCTTCCATTGCTACAAGTATGGGAACCCTAAGCAACTCTCTACCACTAGATCCTTGGCTTACATCACCAATTGCTGGAGCAACCACTGTCCACAGCATGCCAGCATTTATGGCTCCTTCTCAGGCCCTCCAGCCAACTTACACAAGTCACACTTTTTTGAACAGTGGTCCACCTATGGCTCCTATCCAACCACTTAATAGCTCTCCATACCAGTGTATGGGGGGGTTTGTGGACAAGTTTCCCTTAGAAGAAATGGATCAAAGAAGCTCCAGCATTGCTGCACTACGAATGAAGGCCAAGGAACACATTCAGACAATAGACAAGACATGGCAACCTATTTGACCAAAATGCCAGTAGCTCGGTCATCTAAACTTCAGAACTCTGACATTCTTGTAAGCCAAATCAGCCTTCTCACAGATGATGTGGTTGTGATTTAAAGATTACTTAATTTACTTTTCTAGTATGTGGCTTTGGAAAGTATTTGATTTTTACACCGATACTGGTACCATAGCAATCATCTTTTAGCAGGCTCAATTGTTGTAACTTGAGTGTTAGCGATAAATCAATCCAAAATTCAAGAAAAAAACCCCACCACAATAGTCATAGTTTAAAGACTAGCAATATCGAGTCCGTCCACCTTAAGGATGACTTTAGGTCACTTTTGCAAAACCAGAAAGCCCTTTGGGATACACATGGCAAAACCCCACAAGATCTCTTTATTGAAATGTATCTTTCTGTTTTTAGTTTGACCTCTGTAAAATTATCCCACTACAGCAGTAGAAAAAAATTCCCACAGTTAATGGGAATACCCAAGCTTTCCATTTGCATGGATGAGTGCCCTGTAAACTTTTCTTACTCTGCCTGTCACAAAGGATCGACTTTGCAATCAGTCTGGCCCTAATTCTGGTTAGTGCATGAGTATAGCTATATTCATTGCAACATAATTATAAAGGCTATATGTATGAAACATCTGCAAAGAAAATCTATATTTTATATTATTTACTACAAAAGTAGTACATGAATAAATGGCAGGCGACTCTTTAACTCTTTCACTTGAACAAATACTCCTCTTAGACATTAAAGATGCCACAAAATTACAATCACAGCCAGACTGTGATACATTCAGGGCTAATGCAGTGGAATTAATTAAGCTTGAGCAGTGCAACAGCAGGGGGGATTTGGTTCATATGTGTTGCAAAATGTGTCCAAAACAGACTTAATACATAGAAGCAAGAAATTGTGTTAAATAAAAAAATATAATTTTAAGCGAATGTCTCGGTAGAAAGAATACCATCTTAATGTATTATACATTTTGAAAGTACTGCACAATACTTCATATACTTGTAAATGCAGTATTAAAGTAATTTAAAAGGGTATTACAAGTCACCAAGAAGCTCAATGACTAAATAAAAAACATATAGTTAAAGGCCAAATACTTTACGTGGGTCACTGAACATTGATGTAATGACTTTAAATACAGGAGATGTACATTCCAGTGTAATTTTTTTTTACTTTGTAAGGTATATAATTACATAAAGAATCAAAATATAAACAATTATATCAATATAATTTTATATATAAATATAATTAAGGATGAATAAGTGCAAACTTTTGCTGGACCTTATGCCATTATTTGCGGAGGTTGTGTTAAGCATCAGTTAGCATGACTTTAATGGACATTTTATAAGCAGCTTAAGGCTCCTAAAAATTTGCGCTATACATACCTATATCAAAAAAGATTCTATCAATAATTACAGTCTTATCCCTTACCGCTTAGTAGACACCAATGACAGCAGCAGAGAAGGCTTCTCTTCTGCAGCTTTGGGAATGGTGCCTAGTCATTGGTTGTGACTTAAAGGGCATGCCCACGCCCAAAACTAAAATTTGCCCTAATGCTGGCCCCGTTGTGTAGTATAAAAAAGGGACCTCACTCCTCAGCTTCTTATGGTTCTCCTGCAGTCTGCTATTGCAGACTGTCAGCCAATCACAGATGCGGCTGCTAGTCCGGCCCATATGCAACTTCCGGCAAGCAGAGGGCCGGCATCTGACAGCAGCGGGAATGAAAGAGCGCAAGAACATTTCTGATGCTTTTTTTTTTCTTCTTACAAATCTAACTTGGCGGTTGGGGTTGGACACGGGTGCTCTACAGTATATCTAAAAAGAACATTACAGGGTTTTTAAGGCCTTACATTTTGCTTCTAAAAGTAATTGGTGGGGGTGGACGTGCTCATTAACATTGGTTAAAGGGCATCATCCTGTAAGTGTGTGGGGAAATATACAGATACATATGGGCAGATAGAAAGTGCTTGAGTCAGCTCTCATGAGGAACTCAGGGCACAACCCTGGAACATAAGAGGCCAAATGAAAAGCTAAGTAAAGGGCTTGAAGTTTAGTTCTTGAAGACATTTCGCTAGTCATCCGACTGTCTTTCTCAATTCAGACACCTTACCCTGGGCGTAATTTTAACACCTCTTAGCCACTATGCAAACACGTCCTTAACACCTGGCTGTGATATGCTAATTGGGATTCTCCAGGGTACATAATTGCCACAGATAGTTGTACAAGTCATTCTGAATTGAGAAAGTCAGCCGGATGACTAGTGAAACGTCTTCCAGAACTAAACTTCAAGTCCAGTCTAATTGAATATATATGAACAGATATACCATGACCTGGATGAATGAGAACCGTCACAAGCTAAGTAAAGGGATTTGAAGATTATTCTTTGCTTGATTGGGAAGCCATTCTTTAAAATTATGTAGTAGAGCTGTGTGTCCTTTCTTAGAGAATAGTGGCATGATACAAACAGCGGAATTTAAAAGGAGACAGATGACAGGCTGGTAGACCCAGAAGTAGTATGTTCCAGTCAAGATGTAAGAGGATAGAGCATATAGGACTATTTTGGAAGTCAGAGAATAAAAGGAGAAAACAATGCATCTTAGTAATACAGTTAATGTAATGACAAAAGGAAGAGAGAGGAGTCATAATTTACTCCTAGACAGCGGGCAGATTCAATAGGGTTAACGATACATTGTCAACACAAATAAAGAAGGATGGGCTACAGTAGGTCCCTGTTTATGGCAAGAGAGTAAATTTTAGATCATTTGAGTTTAAGGTGGTGGTGTGTGCCATCCAGGAGATAGCTACCAGTCTGAACTTAGTGTTTGTGCAGGGGTAAGGTATCATCAGCATACAAATGATACCTAAAGCCAAATAAATAGGATTATATCTCCCAAAATAAAGTGTAGAGGGAGAACACAAAAGAGGACAAAAGAGGAAGCATTATTAGGAAAAGAGACAGAAAAAAAGATATGACGGTAATCAGGAAAGTAGCTTGCTTTCAAATGCCCAGCGTAAACATTTGGGTAAGGAAAAAATGGTCCATACAATCAAAAGGCAAAAACAAAGCAAGTCTTAACCAAAAGGGAGGATGTTATTATATGCAGTATATAACACGACCAGTGTTTACACATAGAGGTATTTGAATGGTCTAAATATACTTTTTATACACTTAAAAGATGAATTTTAATATTCTTGTATTTTAAAGTAGGAAATATTTATTTTATATAAAATTCACAAATTAAAGGGCATCTCCATCGGTTAAAATCACTTTTTACTATTCAGGTTTTTTGAAGAACGGGAGGTAAAAGGAGCTGTGTCTTACCCCCCCTTCTTCAATAATATGTTTATGAGCCAGGAACAAAATTAAGCAACTTACCTGGTCTCTCGCTCCTCCGTCATGTCCTCTGACAGGTCCTGATGGAGTCTTTATTCTATGCGCATCGTACATAGTACTAAGTGCTTACCTTAGTTCCAGGCTTCTGAACTTTTTATTTAAAGGATAGATACACTGTAAAATCAAGTTAAATTCAGTTGGAAGCTGCAGCTTTACTGTTACTGTTGCCATATTTTTTTTTTCCTATGCCCCTCCAGAGCCTACCGTTGCAGCTTGAAATTTGCCGACATCTTGTTTCTGTTTAGCTGAATGGTTAATACAGGGTCCTCACTAGTACTACTATAAAATCTGTTGTATTCAGTTAGATCAACTGGACTTTTCAAGAACTATACTTTAAGTCCAGTTGATCTAACTGAATACAACAGATTTACCATGACCTGGATAAATGAGAACCTTCACAAATACTACTATAAAAGAAAAGGAAAGAAAAAAAGCTGAACTCTACATTTACTTTTTAAAAGTAGAAATAATTTATTTGAAGTTTGATTATTACATCTATCTTGGCCTTTTTACAGAGAGTTGCAGGTCATAAAATATTTATGTAACATGATAGCTCACAAAGATCATAGTTTCTTGGTCTTGGCAAGACGGTTATTTCTCCATAAATGCATCTTGCGAAGCAGTCTCCAATACTGGGGAGTTTCTGGACTCAGCTCTTCTAATTTTTTGGGTGGGCTCAAATCCAGGTGAAATAACCTAAAAAGAAAAAGAAGTACATTGAATCTTTAAAGATATTTATCAATTAGGACATTGTTTGTTATTTTAATGTATTTTTTATTTTTACAATGCTGTGGTTCAAATTTATACAAATGTGTTTCTAACTGGATTGAACCATTAAATTAGATGGGAAATCTGATCAGATCTGGTAGGAAAGAATTCAACAGCCATGTGAAACACTAACTTCCCCTGATAAAATAAAAACAAAATGGTTTGTTCCAAGATATTTAAAAGGGACACTAAACTGAAATTACTTGCCTTTATCTTTTTCTATATTTTCAGTGCTGCCAGGAACTGTATCCCTTTTTGCTCTCAGTGCTCCCTCTCTCTAGATTTCCTCATGTCCTGTTCAGCTCACTCCTAGTTAGTATGCATGTCTCCTCTCTATGTATCCACCCCCTCCCAAAACTGAGGCACAAATGGAGTGTGGAGCATGTGCAGTGAAGGTGATCTGTGCCTCACTTCAGCCAATAGAATTCACCCAGTGATTTTGTTATAGTGAAAGTAAAACTGCTATGTGAAGGTAAGCTGCACTGGGAGCTGTAATCACTGCTTGAACCATGTAAGATTTTCTTTTAGCTGTAGGAGTTTGAATGTGTGTGTGTGTGTGTGTGTGGGGGGGGGGGCGACGACATTGTAATTGATTTCTTTAGCTACACTGCTACATTGGGACTTAACGAACACAGACAGTAGCTAACTGCAGGATTGGGTTTATCTGCACGGAAACGGAAAGAGCACAACAGACAATGCTTATTACCTTTTCTGATCTTAACGCTCAATTAGCCAAGCAGGGATAGAGAAATAAGCTATACCTATATAAATTGGATAGTTTCTACATGTAGTGTGCCAGGGGGAGGGACTGGGTGATTGATAGCCCTTAACTGACTCCTCTTTAAAAAGTAAAACTCCCAGAGCTAAAAAAACAAGGGATAGGAAGGTCAGAAAAGAAAACTAAAAAGCAGATTTAAGATTGTTGGTAATTAATCCTAATTACGGTGTGATTAGTTAAAAAATGATTTGCCTCAGTTTACATGTCCTTTAAAAGATATCAACTCTGGGTACAAGATCTCGTGCAAATGGTGGGATGTAGGTGGTTCTATCAATCGGGAAAAAAGGGCCGACTTGGACCAGTTAATGTATAGGCCAGAGTATGGACCATATTGGGTGATGAGTTCATATGTTATATGAAGAGAATGATCTGGGTTTCTCAGGATTAAATAATCTGCGTATAAGCTAATTAGGGCAGAGTGTGGCCTAGCAACAAGCCAGAGATGTCCGGATGGGATCTCAGCTGAATTGCCAAGAAAAGTTAAAGGTAAATGGGAAAGTCTGCTGGCACTGGAAAAGTTACTGGTAATGGGAAAGTCTGCTGGCACTGGAAAAGTTACTGGTAATGGGAAAGTCTGCTGGCACTGGAAAAGTTACTGGTAATGGGAAAGTCTGCTGGCACTGGAAAAGTTTAATTGTTTTTTTTTTAGAAAATCTGCTAAAACCACAACATTCTATGATGGACTGTATTCAAATTTCAGCTCATATATATGAAAGGATGGTCCCATTTGGTAGCTGAAGATGTGTACATTCCAGAAATATACAGTTTGTAGGGAGTATTTTGGAGATTGAGGGGTGTTTAGTTTGAAAAACTGAAAGCTGTGCGGAAATGAATGTGTAATTGTACTTAAGCCTTGGTTCACTTCAGAGCTAGTTAGTGGCCATGTCTTGGCATAAACCTAAGCATGCAGCACACAGATGGATTCATGACATTTGGGACATTGATATTTAGTGGGTATTTTTACTTGTCCAAGGGGTTTGAGCAGGGGCACTAGGGTTTTTGCCACCTGAGTCAAATTTTGTAAAAAGGCCCTTCCTATCTCTATTAGGTGACTTGCGTAGCTCACCATGGTGAAGTGGAGGTGTCTTCTTATTGTGGGTGTGGCTTCTGGTTGTTAGTGTTTGCTTCATATTGTGGACATGGCTAAACACTTGGAAAATTTAAACTTTACAAGCAGGGCCGGATTTCTGGGTAGGCCACCTAGGCCAGGGCCAAGAGCGCCATTAGCAGCTAGGCCAGCATTTATAAGCAGTGAGGAGAGAAGAATCCGAAAATAATTAAAGCACCTGCAGTATTTGCTTCCGGGACTGGTTGGAACAGACCTTCTAATCACACAGCTCTGCCCTGCCTTATTTGGGAAACCTACATACAATATAAGGATTGTGGAAGCACACCTTAGGCTAATTTACAACTACATTTTGCAGAAGTGCTACTGATCTGGTCAAACATTAATACAAACATAAAAAAAAATCAATGCACATTCCTAGGCCCCATACAATATCATATTATTGGTTGGAAGGCTTTTCATTCATGTGATCACAGTAATGTATACTAAAACCCCTTTGTTTATAATGTATGCCAGTGTGCGGATAATATGATATTGTATGGGGCCTAGGTATGTGCATTGATTATTTTTTCTATGTTTGTATAAATGTTTGCCTTTATCTTGCAGGTAGTGTGCAGTACCCCAGATACAAAATATCACATTAATATATGTAAGATACATTTATAGTTTTTAGAAAGCACTTTTTGTATGAACGCTTACCTTATGTACTTTATAATATTTTTAATATACACAAGCTGTTTTTTATATCGTAAAAAGATAAGTTTATTTTTTAGACTATTTTTTACACTGAAGCACTTTATGTAAAGAAGCCTTTTAGCTTATTGCAGTATTTGATGTTAATTGATTTCTTGACCCCACCCATGTAAATGAAGGGAGTGGTTGTACCTTTATAAGTTGATATCACTGTTGGTTTGTTAGCCTGATAAAGGAGCACACAGCTCCGAAACATGTTGCTGAACACACAATAAAGTTTTGCAGGTTTGCACTATTTGAGGCGCATCTGCAGTCTGTTGATTTTTTTGTTTATGCGATGACCACAAGGGACAGAGTCGAGTAGACAAGGACCATAGTGGATTGGAAAGTGAAGTGAGTAACTGCATACTGCTTGAGGCAAAAACTTCAGATGGCACATTAAGAGAGGCGGCAGCCAGGCCAATTAAAGAAAAAAAAAGGCACAACCCCTCCCAGGCAGTGTATAGCCCTGTTCGAATAATTCTGACTTTGTCTTTTCCCTTTATTTATTAGCTCAATTTGTGTCAAATTTACTGCCTCAGATAAGCAATCCAGGACGACACCATACTCCTCTACAGCTCTGCTGGTTGACATCACTACTTGGTGTCTATCACTGTCTCACTTACCGCCCGACAGTGACAGGCACAGACAAGTGACTTCATTCGCAGGGCCACTCCTACCATGAAGCAATCTAAAAAGATTGCTCATGGCACGCCCTCTGGGATTTCTACAAAGGCAGCAGTCTTTGATATGTGTTTGGTTTTTTTGCGTCTGTGTTGCAGAGCTTTACCTTGGCTGGTGGCCAGAGGATGAGAAAGAAACTGCAGGGGAATCCTCTGCGTCTTCACGGCTGATTGATCCCATTGAGCTCTAGTTGCTTAAGTGTTACGTCGTGACTTATGGAACCAATCATTGAGCTCCGGTCACATTAGAGTTTGTTAGGTTAGACTAAGTAGGTTTGTTAGGGCCCTGCTGAAAGAGTTGGAAGGTTTACAAATCTTTTGGCCAACATTTTTCTTCTAGTGAAAGTATGGTAGACATTTCTGCTGATACACCCAGCAACAAGCCACACCCACACACAAAGCCACACCCATATTCCCGATATTTCAGGTGCCAAAAACCCTAGGGACACCCCTGGTCATTCGGCAGAGCTGCAGAAGAATAGGGGCGCATGGATTGCTTCTATTGAGTACAGTAAGTTTGAGTGACACAAATTAAGCTAATAATGGGTAAAAAAGGGAAAATACTTTGTGTGAGAGTGTATGTACTGTATGTGAGAGTGTGAATGTACAGTATGTGTGAGAGAGGGTGTATGTACTGTATGTGTGCGTGTGAATGTACAGTGTGAGAGAGGGTGTATGTACATTATGTGAGAGTGTGAATGTACTGTATGTGTGAGTGTGAATATACAGTATGTATGGAAGTGTGTATATACAGTATGTGTGTATGAAAAGTATGTGTGAAAGGGTGTATGTACAGTATGTGTGAGAGTGAGTATGTACAGTATTTTTGAGAGGGTGTATTTACAGTATTTGTGAGTCTGTATGTACAGTATGTGTGAAAGAGGGTGTATGTCCAGTATGTGTGTGTGTGTATGTGTGAAAGAGGGTGTATGTACAGTGTGTGAGTGTGTATGAATGTGTGTGAATGTAATGTATGTTTGTACGAACAGTATGTGAGAGTGTGTATGGACAGTATGTGTGAGAGTGTATGTACAGTATGTGAGAGTGTGTATGTGTGAGTGTACAGTATGTGTGAGAGAGTATTTACAGTGAGTGTGAATGTACAGCCAGATCATAGTACTGGTAAGAAAATGCACCCTTTTACTGCTGTAACTTATTGATAGACTGAAGCTAGATTATGATCGGAGGTGTTGTTTTAATCAAGGCATATGTATGGAGGACACACTTAATTTCCGTTTTTAATTCAGACAGATCAAGGATGGTATAGTGTTTTTTTTACCTCAACATTTTCTAATTTAAATCACTTTTCCCCTGTTTTTTAAAAAAGTAAAATCTGATAAAAGTTAAAACCACTCTGAAAAATTGTATCTGAAATTATGTATGATACAAGAACTAAACTTTATGTAGAAAAAAAATCTTTCTAGAAAAAAGTAGCTTGAAAAACTTTAGTTAGCGGAATGTTTGTGCTTAAATTTCAGATGTGTTGGTAACGATTACAGTTTTCTGTAAAAAACTACACCATTCAAAATAAAAAAAAACATTAGAATTAGACAAAAATGTGTTATACTGGTTATCCAAATAAAATTTATTGAAAAAGTGATTGTCCCTACATATTTTGAATCTTGGATTTTGTTGTTAATCACTGGAGGTGACAGTACCCAGTTGCAGATGAAGGTAGCATTAAGTTGTCTACTCAAGTACTTATTGTATTTTGTAAAACCACCTTTGATTTTTGTCCTTGGTAAAGATTTTAGGAAGAAAACAAGAAAAAGAAGAAGAAGAAAGAAACAAACAAGAAATTAAAAAAACTTTCCAAATGGAATGAAACAGCTGTACTCAGTAATCAGCATTTTGATCAAAACCCACAAACACTCATAATAACCTTGAAGTTATATCATTTCTAAAAATATTCACTTGTGGTGAAGTTTTTTAATCAATTGGTAGTTATTCTGTGACTGTAGAAGGGTTTTTAGATTTCAATGTGAAAAAACTAGGAAAGTGTGGTGTTTTTTTCAGTTGTCTCCTGACAAGAAAAGTATTTCTGTTATCGTACTAGGAGAATAGGATATTTTAGGGAAAAAAAAAAACCAAATTTTTGTGTGAAAAAAAAATAGTATAACTGCGTGGAAAAAATATTTCCACACAACCTTTGAGAAACCCGCCTTACCCGACAAACCAAGATGGTAGAAAAAAAGTTTGATTGTTACATTGGTTATGTTGGGTTAAAAAAAACAACAGTCATCAAGCTCAAGCCTTCCAGAAATAAACCCCAGTCCTCCCAAAACCAACAAAGAAAGTACATTCTACACTGTTCTAAACATTGGTTCATGTACCAGTACACTAAAACTAGACAAGGATAAACTTACATCAACAGTACTGTGGAATTCTGCCTATCCAAGAAGACATCAAATGCCTCTTTAAATGAGGGTTAGAGATTCAAGCAGACACAACATTTTGTACGTATTTCACAAAATAAATCAGACAATGTTGGAAAGAGGACTAAATACAGCAGTCCACTGCCAAAAAAAAACTTTATTTCAGTGCTCTCAGCAAACATGTTTCAGATCATACATGGATCCTTTTCAAGCTTGAAAAAAATTGCTAATGCTGTAATGAGATGGGGACCGGGGCAGAGAGGAGTAGAGACCCATAAAGAGATACCGTGAGTGTGGGACCACATTATACCAAAGAGGATTACACAAACATTCTGCCCTCACAGTTAAAGAAACGATTATGATACAAAAGCTGAAATGGCTTTTGCTTAAGGGTTAAAGGGGTGCCCTCTAGGACGTGGTTTGTCTATGAGACAAAGGATACTCTGCTAATGGCTGTAATTACCTCTAACAATCCCTCACAATGTCCACTTTCTAGGGAAGACAAAACATTAAATAAAACTGTCTTCCATAATTGCAAATTCTCCATTAGTTTACCAGTATAGTTGCTAGTATATCTCTTATACTAATTTTTTATATCACTTCTGGGGATATAAAATATAATGATTTAAGTTGATTAATGATTATAATTGGAGAGCAGTGGAATATTTCCTTATTAAAATCACTTAGCTAGTACCGAATGTTTTCTTCTTTTGTAGATGTTCTATACCCTGCTGCTCTTCTTTATCTAATCCAGCCCTCCCTATTCTTTGTAAGTAAAACAGGAAAAACCAGATTGGTTCTTGTGTTTCAAAGTCTGTCACACAAGCATTAAAGGAGCAGAGCCTTCTTTATAACAGAAGGTATAGTTGTTAGTCTCATACTATACCAAAGCATTTGCATACCAAAATCTAAGAAACAAGAACGTAATTCTTACTCCAGTTCCCCGAGTAAGGGGCAGAGATATGCAAAATTTCTCCTTTTATGTCCTATTAGCCAATGCAGTGTCAAACCGCTGGCTTCATTAAAAATGCAATACAGTCTATGGTATAGAGCCAATCATTGACCAATTTAAGCTGCCTTCGTAATTGTGCTTCCCCAAGTTCCTACCCCAACAGCCAAAATGCCGTATCTGCACTGATAAGATATAACAAGATCGAAACATGTCATGTCTGCATGTCAAATGATTGGCTCTATACCATAGGTTGTATTCCATTTAAAAGCCAGCAGTCTGGACACATGCATAGCTATAGGAAATAAAGGAGAAATTTTTGTGGGGGCAATCTCATCTTGTTTCTTAGATTTGTGGGCAATGCTTATATATACCTTATGCTCCGTTTTATGCTCCTTTTGGACCCACCCTTCCTTAAGCTTTTCAGATGCCTTGCCACACAAGCAAATAACAATGATTTGCTATCGAACCCTGAAGTTTTCGAAGTATGTCCATTTGTTTTATTTATTGTGTCATAAGAAAGTAAGGAGAGGTCACTGGATGGAACAAAGCCTTATATCTTCAGTCTAATGCTATATGGAGATAGCATTTGCCCATAGATCCAAGAAAACAACAAGTAATTCTCATTCTCAGGTCTCCCAGAGTAAAGGTGGCATTATAATATATATAACAATTTTACTACCCGAACTTGCGCTCCCGCGTATTCGAATCGATCCTGCGGGAACCGCCTCCTTACGACATGCAATCAGAAACTCCCATTCATTTGGTGATAGCAAGGAACAGAGAAGGCGGTTCTGGCAGGATTGATCGAATGTAGGGGGAGCGCTTGGTCGGGTAGTAAGACGAACATATGTATGGCCAAACCTTTAGGGGCAGAGATGCATGAAATGGAACAGACTAGCAAAATAGTTACTGCTTGTGGGAACCAAGAGAATCGTAACAACAAACCCAGTTTGGTTCTCTAATTACAGGGACAGTTAATGGAGACAGGATTTGACTTTTATTTTTAAAGGCACAGCAGCCACAAAAGAGTGCTAATTCACTGGAAACACTGTACAATGTTAAGTGCGTGTGTGCATATATATGCTTCTTAATTTGTAAAATTAAACATTGCTATGGAACAAAATGAAATTATGAAGCAAAAGGTAAAACAATTATGAGATTCTAAATGAAACGAGAAAAGCTTTAGCTTGAAAGCCAAAACCAACAGGTACTATGATTTTGCATTACAATTAAAAATACTAAAAATCACATTTTTATTTTGTTAAAGAATGTGCAGTAACTATGTTATAATGGTTAGGTTAAAGACAAACAGGATATCACTGCATTTTAAGGAAAAAAAAATACATGAATATAAATCTAAAATTTTATATTTTTTAATTAATGTTTTAATTTGGTCTAGTTTTCATCTATCAATATATTGAAAAGGGAACTGTAGTGTAGAGGAGTTGCTATAGAGCGAAACCAGTTTGACTTGTTATAGGAAGGGACCAAGCCTGTTTGAAATAGTTACTGTTGGCATTGGCTGAAGGGGCTGACATGAAACTGGAAAGAAAGATGCCATCGGATAAGGACGATGCAGACGAGCAGCAGGTAGCTGTGGTAAATGAGCAGATGAAGTAGTCACCATAAGGGACGTTCTCAGCTGATTATTTGTTATGACCTGATAGATTTTGTTGTCGTTCTTCATTCATTCAGTGTCGCAACAAACTTGGCTGTTGTAAACTATGTCAGGAGATAGGGCTGATGTTTTGAGGTAAGAGGATATTACGGCGAGGAGGGGGGGGAGGCGGAGCATTACATGGGATATGTTATAATCACGTGGAAGTGAGGTCTGTAAAGGCCAGTATATTAACCTCTAGCAATCTTCTTGGTTCTGTTTCTTCATGAACCTGCGCCTATCCGCTTCCAAACGATTTGTATATTCCTCTCTTGCCGCGCTACCAAACCAAATAAAAACAACTTTTAGAATATTTTAATGACATATTTAATGCAATATTTTATTGCATTAAACAATGGAAAGTTATCCATAATAAACGTTTGGCACATATTTGGTTTATTCATGTAGATGTTGAAGCAAGAAGATCTTAATTACATAGAGTAAAGCCCCACTTTTGCCATTTCACGGCATGATTATTGTGAAGAAACGCCGTACAATACATTGTGCATTGCAGGTCAGCACCAGTGTTGCAGTGTGTATGAACCGTTAGGAAAGAAATGTAAGCTATCAAAGATATAGAAAATCAAGTAAAACAAATTTCAACCAAAGTAATAAATACACCCAACAAAGAGGGCTTTACCACACTTCACTAAGCCATGATAATATAAGACAACAATATTGTAACCAATTTCGTGGAAAAATAAGAATTCTATTCACGGATGCCTGTTACCTTTAAACAAACGATAAACATCAGCTTAAACTGGATGTATATGAAATATTACAGTCTTTATATGGACACCTATTCCTCAAAAGAATTTATGGAATGTAATTGTACATATAACTAGAAAGGGAAAGTTTAAATAAAAAACTTTGAATTTTAGCTTCAAAGGCCGCATTTTTGAAGGGAATGTGTTTTTGTGCTGCAGATTTAAATCTCAATATGACAATGATGAGAGACATGTTGTTTTTTTACTTACCCCTTTTCAATAATGGCGTCACATGAATTAAGGGTTGTAACACAGTTGGGGTGGTGTGCTCATCAGGTTGGGGGATAAAAGGCTAAACTTATTTGATGATGAGTCAAAATTTGTTTTGGACTATGTTAACCTTTAAGTATGGGCCACCGAGAATGGGAGGGTAGGTCAGTAGGGGTGTGTTGAAACATGGGTCTGGTTAGGGGGTTGTGTCTTTTTGTGTTACAACCATAAAAAATATCTTTTATTGAGGATAAACTAAAATTAGCTTTTTGACTTTAGTTACCCTTTAAGGTAAGGCTTGCCACAGGAATGGAAGGATTAGGTCCATTATGGTATGTGTGCCATGTGAGGTTGTGAGGTTATGTCTTTTTTGTGTTTACAACCATAAAACTACTTTATTGAGGATATATAAACAAATTAGTTTTTTTATTTATTTACCCTTTAACTATGGCTGCCACAGGAAATAATAAAAGGGGTACGGTCGTAGATGTTGATGTGTACCAGTGTGAGGTGGGGGGTATGTGTTTGCATGATATGACCCTATAACTTTTAGGGATGATTGATCAAATTATTAAATATATGGAATGGAAAGGCAGTCAGTAGGTGGGTGTACCTGTTTGCTGTGTGGGGGGTTGTAATTATAAGAGTTGTGTTTATGACCATGAAACTGTTTGAAATATTCCACATTTAAGCGATGTTACCATTAGAGTCTATTGCTCGATAAAAAATGTCCCGAATTCGGCGATAACGATTTGGACGCTTATGTGCGATTCCTGATAGCACAGCGACGTTCTCCAATATGCCCCCGCCACGTCTGTAACCGAATTTCCCAGTCTCTAGCTCAAAAAACTGTGGTGAGGAGATACAGTCCAAAGTGACAAAGAAATAAAAATTTAAGAAGAAAAAAAAAAGAGAGAAATAGAAAATAGTATTTGGCTCTTCAAGCAAAATTATCTATTCCACGGCTTGTGCTGATGGACCGTTTAATACATTGTAACAATATCAGGTTTGGACCAAAACTTAGGGGCATATTATAATCTTTACGTTTTGTACTATTACTACACAATGAATTTGATTCCGGCCATGAGTTATAAAAAGCTGTCAAGTTTTTGCAACACCACGGTCAATGGTGCAGTTGATGTGTTCCCTTCCCCATCTCTTCGTTTTTGCATGATCACTGTACTTTAAACGCATCCAATGTGTGCTGCTCCTGGCTCTTATTACTGTAAGTGCCGCTTAAGGCCCACTTAAAAGTGCGCTGTCGTTGGGGGTCTCCCATCTCCCACAAACCCCAGGTGCCCACTGCGCACCTATGGAGCCATGTGGCTACCAAATAACAGCCTTTGGATAATGGGGTCCCCTACAGTCTCAAACCAGGCCCCTCCACCCCCGGTCACTCCGAGCTAGGCTTCTTTTCACAGGTTTTGAGAACAAAGGAGCATTCCTTCGATTCGCTTCTTCCCCCCACCCCAGCTCATTCCCGTTGTCGTTCTGACACTAAGTTTGCCCTCCGTTAAAAAGATTAAAGTGCAGAATTTTAAACAGTATATTTAGACATCCCCAAATCGTGAACACAAATATAGTCGATTGGTTCAATATTAATATATTGGACTTTAAAAATATTAAAAAAAATGCATTGGTCATTTTAACTCATAAAGGAAAATCCTTTAATATAATGCAACACAATGCACAAAGAGCCCTGCGCAGCAACCATCGTAGAGGTGACTATGATCAGACATTGGGATGATGAAGATATAAAGTCCTCAAGATCAAGAAAGTCAGTGGTATTTGTGTCGTGTATTGACACGTTGGCTGTGTCATCAGCAGTCGTGGTGACATTTTCTTGTGTCAATTATATGTGAGAATAAGAAGGCTGCCTGAGAAGGTTAATCTTGGGAAAAGTGAAACACGTATGTATTGCATGGAAAGAGAGACCAGGAAGTGCTTGACAACTTCGTATACAGTCACGTGACCACACGCCAAAGCCGGCAAAGGATAAATACAACAAATGACCGGATAGGCCAGAATACGCGTTTTTCTTACTGTCTGGGGAAATCAGTAGGAACCGCATTGGGATTTTCCTCATATCCTGTAGAGCGCGAGCTGTATTTTTTGCTGGATACACTCTCCTTTCTATGTGCACATTTTAGATCGTGAATATCTTTGGTCTTATTAAGTATTACTCAGTCCTTTTAGGATTAATATAATAACCGGATTATATCTTGCTCTACTGTAGATATATCTAACTCATATACTCTGGGTTATATAGGTTGGACCATTTGTTCCTCTTTTTGGAGCTATTTGAATATGTTTTTATTCCCACTGGTCATATACCCTTCCGATGAATTTCCAATACTCTGATTGCAGTAGGGTTATGCTTTTAGGCTTGTTTATATATTTTATTATATATTTTTATATATATATTTCGATATATGCTTTGCTGTATTTAAAATATCTATAACTGACTTTTTTTTTTTAGACTTTGGCAGTAATATTATATATTGTTATCTTTCTTCTCCCTTGAGCTGGCCCTCATATCTAGTTATTTGATCATATGCTGTATATTTTTTCTGCAGTGTGTATTAGATGTATTTTGCAACCTTATTTAGTGGTATTGGACTATACGTTAATGTATTAAATATTTTTATTTAATATTTTGAGTTAGATAAATATTTTATTAAATTTTTGAGTATACTCCATTCTTGTCTACAAGGTTTGCATTCACTGTATTATTTATTGTTATAGGTTGCCAGGTGGATTCAGATTCGTTTGCTGGATCTCCCGAAAGCAACTAATTCCTGGTTGGGCGATCCCTTTTTTTCCATAAACCAACTGCAACGAATCTCCCTCTGCTTCAGCCTTACATACAGTTCAACATCCTAGTAGTTAGTCAAGTAACATCACAACAAGGACCAATATTTACTACAAATAGGCGCCAAATTGGTACTAAACATAATGCATTTTTACAGGAAGCTGAAGGAAACTTGATAAAGAGATTCATAGAGGCATAACCCCGAATAGCAGGTACTGATATGAATCCAGAGATATCAAGATATAGACACACAACAACATGAGCTACTAGACGAATGAAAAGGAGTTCAATTAGTTAAGGTGCGTTTTATTTATAACTACAATTTAGAAACAGCATTCAATACGTGAATCCCTATGTAAAAAAACTCTGGCAATATTATACTCACAATGCCCCATTATATCTCGTTGCAATTTCATAAGGTAGTTACCTCTCCTGACATTACTTTCCAGACGTTCACATAGCCTGGGATATATATGCAAAAAAACTGATCTCTGGCATTCTTATGAAACCACGCAAAAGCAAACTACTATTGCAAGGACTATTACAACTGTAATTAAGAACGTGATTTATGGTTTATAGTTAGCGTGTTGTAAAACTATATTGGTGAAAACCTACTAAATGATTGAAACAGAGTCTGTCAACTATCAGCACCTCTGCCAACATCAGGTTGCCCTAGGGATCATAAAGGTGGGAAGTACTTGACGTGTTTGCCAACAGCATCTTCTTTAAAAATTCCATCACGGGGCAGGTGAAGAGAACTAACATGTTTGTCATGACTCTGCCAATTGAAACATGAGAGGCGGTGACCTTGACAATATACAGATTAAGAAAGAAAAGCTGTTGGCTTTCACTATGGACCTATCAAGAAAAGAGCTGGATTGATGCCATAATCTGCGTCGGCATTGACTCTACACATAGTATATAGTTTTTGGCTACAATACAGTAATTATATCCCTTCTTATTTACAGCTGATTTCTATACTAAGTGTTCAATTTTAACGGCATGGATTGTTACTGTGCATACGGAGAACCTGTCCCACAATATAATAATATAAAATTATTTATAAAAATTATATAAAAATTATATAAAATAATAAGAATGATACATTCTTAGGACTTGTTACTTTGTATCGGACAAAGGACACTAGATAGATTAATAATTCTCTCCTAATCATCTGGACCGTAAGGTAGTAATTTACTGTAATATTGGGATTACATGCTTACAACTTATATGATTATTTTACGCTCACAGACTTTCTACAATCTTTACAATAAAAAACCTGATATAGCCTAAGCTAAATGAAGACAATGATGGAGCTTTAGAATACAAACTTATTACTTAGCGATGATCAGCGTCTGTGATAAACAAGGAGCGTTATGAACTCCTCTTCATACTATTGCAGCTAGCGTACTGTATTGATATGGAATTTGTGCTCTTTATTGGAATAAGAATCTAGTCTTCTCTATTTGTACATTTATGAAATTTTGCTTCCAATTTCATTTGGCAAGGCTGAATCACTTAGGTCGATGACAGACAATCTATGTATTAATGGTCTCTATTTCTGATAGCCGATTGTATTAAACTATATACTTACCATAGGTGGAACCAACTGGAAAACATAAACTACTGTTCTTCTTAAAATATATCTTTCAAGTTTGATCTAAGATTGTGATTTTGTAATAACTTAATATTGTACTCCCAATATCTATTGCTATTAGATGGCTATTTATTATACTGCAGTAATATATATTGTAAATTAATATTGTGTTTACTTCTGACATGATTATTTATTGACAGAAAACTAAAAGGAGGTGTTATTTTTTTGTTAAACGGATAAGCGCGATGTCAGAACAGACTGTTTTTACCCTTCTCCGATGGCCGCAATAGACTGATGACATCATTATGAGCGTGGTAGCGATTGACTAGCGCACCACTCAGCATAGATAGCCATGAAAGCCTGATACAGGAAGTAGAAGGGCTATAAAGACACGCGGTATCATAGAAGTCATCACCACTTTGGAAAAAAACCTAAGGCATGAAATTCGTCAGCGAGCAAGCCATAGAGTCTGATGCCTCACTGAGTTCCTACTTTATACTGTACCTGCTGATCTAGTGCTTCCCCCAAATAAGGGGGATATGTATAGGCTTATTTCACTGACTTACTGCCTAATATAGATAGGTTGTGATTCCTGTATACTTTTCTATGCCTTTATATCTACCCTACTTTTATGTCATATGCACTTTAGCTATGACTTATATGCACATATGCATAAAGCACCTTTAGACATCAGGTATAATTTTACTATTATGCATCTTGCTCTTGATGTTTTCTATGTTTTAAAAAATGTTTTAATTGATTTGCCTGTATCTAGTTAAATAAAGGGATTTATTTATACTGACAATATGCGAGTGCCTCGGGCAATCTTCTTTCGCTTTATGAATATATTTAAACTTGGTCTGCTAGGCCCTGCTCCAACTTTCTATATGGGGACATCTTTTAAGATTAAAAGAAAAGAAGACTCATCTTCAGGGTAGGAAAGGTGTGGCAATTGCGAAGTTTTTTGATAGCTTTAAAAGTAGGCAGGATAAGTTTCTAAAACTAATAATATTGAGAATTACTGGTATTAATATTATATATGTAGTTCTGGTTGATTGCCATTTGGAGTTAGGAAGAAAACCCCCCCTCCCATTTTTTTTTTTGCCTTGCTCTAGATCAACTATTAAGGTAGGGTTAAAGATTAGAGTCTAAAGGATGGATGTATGCTCTATTTAACCTAAATTACTATGTTGCTATGTCTGTGATTATGCAAGGGAAGAGGTTTTAAGAAAGAAAAACTTTATTTAAAGGGCAAGTCCAGCCCAAAACAAAAAAACTTACATATAACGTAATCACCCCCCAAAACGGTAATAGTTTAAATCTGAATATATAATTCTAATCTGAAATCCTGCACAAGCCTGTTTCCCCTGTCTCTGCTTCCTGGTTCTTCCAGTTAGCAACGGTTCAGTTATGGATTTTGACAGTTGACATCAACAGCCAATGACAATGTTAATCCTCTATCTGCCTCTTCTGAGAATGCCCATGCTCAGTACACAAGTTTCTAAATTGGCTGAGTTTCGCAGGAGCATCCAGAAGCATAGCAGGCATACAGTAAATGAATTCATAGACAAAGTATGATATATCAACATTATTTAAGAGCCATTCTTTCTAAAAGATGTTGTTTATGAGGGTTAAGTAATGCAAATATTTACCAAGTGGTAAGCGTAAGTACAGCAGTAACTCATTCCTGTTGTTATTTTTAACAACGCAAAATCTCACAAACATATTAAAATATCCAGGTAAGTGGCATACCATTACACTCATCTAAAAATGGGCATTCACACTGTTTAAATATTTTTTATTAAGTTTAGTTGCCCTTTAAGTAATAGAAAAATTGCTTAGTTATTGGCACATATGATTTAACTGTTCAGACTGTATATAGATGAGACCTGATGAAACGGATTTAGAAAAAAGACGAATAGGCCACACTTCCTTTAATATACATAGTTTGTGTTGGCTGGGCATCTTATATTTATAAGTCTGTGTGGCTAGGCATCTTATTTTACAGTTCATGTGAAGGCACATGTTATATTTATAAGTTTGCGTGGGTACAACTTACACTGTGCTTATATGTTGTATTCTGTTAGACAAACTGAACAAAGTTTAGTTCTTGAAGATGTTTTGGTAATCATCTGACTGGGCTTTCTCAATTCAGATTGACTTGTACAAGAATTCTGCTGGCAACTAAGTACCCTTGAAAGTCCCAACAGATTCTTAATTGCCAACAGATTCTTGTACGAATCATTCTGAATTGAGAAAAGACAGTCGGATGACTAGTAAAACGTCTTCAAGAACTAACTTTAAGTCCAATTGATCTAACTGAAACAACAGATATACTAGGTTTTATGTTACAATGCGGTATCAAATAAAGTGAAATGGATTGCACCCACTAAAAATGTCCGTACTTATTACATTTAAATGGCAATATAATCTCTAAAATAGGCATATGGCTGTTTTCTGCCTCGTCTTATTGACAAATTTAGACTTCTATTGAATATACAGTGACACATTAAAGCACAGTGAAAATATGCAAAAAAGGAGAGGGGAAAAAACTATCTTTTTCTACATTAGACATAACAAAAAGAATAAGTCTACATATTAGCAAATATAAATATTTGTATAGTGAGTTGGTTTAATACACTTATTTATGTTCTGCTGATAACAGAAGCAGCGTTTTCTAATCAAGTTAAGGCTCAAAGGCTGATAGGATTTTGATCATTTCAATGTAATAAATTCCTTGCTTCTACAAAGAAGAATCTTTTAGTAACAAGTAAGAAACATGTATACAGGTTGGTGTTTTAGTATTATTTTAGGTTAGTATCCTTCACATTAGTCCTTTTAATGCATAAGGTTTTAAATTAAAATGTGGATAATGGATTAGATACAAATACGATATTTATATTTTGTACAATATTTATATGTACATGCTGTACATTTTACTAAATAAATAATATGCCTGCATAAATATTTTGAAGGCATGTCCACCCCATGTACTAATTTTCGGCATACAGTAGGGCTCCTTCCCCTAACCCCAACGCTATAATACATTTTTTAGAAAGTCCCCCAAACTCTACTTACCTTCCCATTTCCTCCACCATACTTGCCCAGCCCTCCTGCTTGCATGAAACTGCAGCAGGGGACCGGAAAGCCACGTCTCCATGATTGGCTGAAAGGCAGCCAATCACGGACGCAACTGCTGGGCTGGCTGCACAGAATGCCGGGGAGAGAGGTAAGGTAAGTAGAGTTGGGGGACTTTCTGAAAAATGTATTATAGCAGTTTGGGGCTGGGAGAAGGAAACTTACTATGTGCCAAAGAGTTTTTACACTAGGGGTAGGGAGAGAAAACGGGAGGAGAAGGAGAGGAGGGGAAGGGTACTGCTCTGAGCAAGACAAAAACCTCTGAGAGGGAACCTCAGAGGGGGAAACAATTTCCCTCCTGCAGTGCTCCTGGTGGCCAGTTTTGGGACCTTTGGGGGGACAATACAGGGAAACCATTTGGAGCAGGGTATGTAAGGTAAGGATTTTATTACACTACAGAGTGGGGCCAGTAGTGGGTTAAATTATAGTTTTGGGGAGTGACATGCCTTTAATAATAATACAAAAAAAGAAAGACTTCTTTGCTGCTTAAAGTGCAAACTTTCTAAAAACTGTGTGCAGTTGTGGGAGGAAATTTTTAAAAAATAAATTTTACAGGATATTATTGTTCAATTCACTATTAAGTGTTATATACATAAACATATTCAATGTGGATAGTATTTGCATTCAAGTATTACACTTCATACTTTAAAAAAAGCATTATTCTGTTTTAATAATGGTAATATATACCGGGAGTATAAATAGGGGAGGGATTGTGGGATGGGTAACATGGTGGGTGGTGGGGACAACGTCACTTATATTTTAGCTTTGGTTGTTTTGCTCGCTTTTTCAGTGTAACTATTCTTTGCAAATAGTTTGTCATGCATAGATTTTGTGGATACCTCTATAATGTTTATTATTAACGGTGGAAAATAGTCATGGGTTTTTGTATTAAGCCAGGGGACCATACATTTTTTTCTGGGTGTCCTCTTCCCATGTTTTCACTCTTCTTTTTTAAATTTCGTTTTTATTTTATCCATATGGTATGTCAGTTACATTTGTCACATTTTACAGTAATATTCATTATCTGCATATTTTGTTTTGAAACCTCGTATTACAGTTCTGTTTAGATATTGAAACTTGTAAATTTATTTACAATAAACTTTAAACAATTACCTGTCATATTATTTGTTGTGTCTTATACTATATCATAATTACTGTTCTTTTCGACCATTTATTTGCTGTCCGCGCGAGGTCTGCAGGTCGAGGGTGGGTTACTTAGTTACTGGGTTTTAGAGTGTATTTTGTTTAATTTAACTAAATTGGGTTGTAGTTGAGACTGAGTCGTACCAAGTGCTCCATACTTTTGTATTTTTGTGAGCATTTCCCATGTATATATAGGACTGCTGGTATGGTAGATCTTTTATTAACTAATTGATCCATTCCTGGATTGTCGTTGGGGCAGATGCCAGCCATTTAGCACTATAGCTTTCTGGCTGAAAAAGTAGTTCTCTACATAATGTAGTTGTGTCCTATCCCTTGTTCTGGATCTAGAATCCCTAATAATGAGATTCCGGGCTGAGGGGTTGTTAGTTTTAGTTGTGATTTCCTAAAATCATGACCCCTTGCCAGTATATTTGATTGGTTGGCATGTCCATAGCAGATGCCAGCTGTCAGTTTTGATTTCACCATATCTCGGGCAGTCAAGTCTGGGCGCTCTTTAGCTCGGTGCATCGTATCGGGGTTAGATATGCTTGATTCAGTATATAAAACTGGATAAGTTTGTTTTGGGCTGGGGCATTTTTTATCACTCTTACATATGGGACATCCTTGTTCATAGGCTTTACATTGTGTGAGTCTAGGTGGGTCAGGTGCCATCTACACATTTTTTTCTACATAGAACAATGATCCTTCAGAAGAGACATTCTGTTTCTGTCCTAGTTCTCTATTCAGGGGTCCCAAGTATACAGTACATAGCTTGGGATCAAGTGGAACTGGTTGGGATAATATAGTGGGGAGATAGTAATTAGTCACCTTATTCCAAAATCAGACATTACCGGGCACTCCAAATCAGATGCCAGCATGTGGCTTCATGTGCCACTTAGGACAGAAATTGCTCTGCCTTGTGTAATATGACTATGATTATTGGGGAGTATAGGCTTGTTGCAATATATAAAATTGTATAATTTATTGTTTGCTGCTGAGGAGTGTGGGAGTATTTTACATTTAAAAGTATGATAAAAGAATGGCACCGTATGTAGCGTTTGATTCCAAATGTATATTTATATAGTTTGAGAAGGGTATTTCTGTGAATTTCACCCTTGATTTGTTTCGTTTGTTATTTTTGGAGAAAAATTTGGTTGTATGTAGTGTCTAAAGCTCTGTCATTTAAAGGGATATTTTAGTCAATTTGGCAGTTATTCTACCTTAACTGTCAGAAGTGGTTATAAATCAATTTGCTGCAAAAATTGATTTAAAAAATCTAGGGGTGCAAATTCCTGGAAATTCTCTGAAACAGAACTTGACAAAAGTGGGAAATTCTGCTGGCACTAAATGGGCAAATATCAAGCAATAAATAATAAGTTAATAACCTATCATTAACAGGCAAACAAAATATTTATTTGATGCAAAACAAATTTCAAATATTGAGCAGTAAAAAAAAAAATTTCTAAGGCCAAGTCTTTCCTCTTAATATGATAATTGTCAATTAACAATAGAAAATATGAAAAACAAGCACATACCTTGCCTTCTGCATCTCGCTTAGCGCTCCTCCTCTGATGATGTTCCCTCTTCTGCCTAAGACGATCTTCATTTTCCTTTACGCATCTCTTCGAACTGCTGCTGCCGTCTGCGTTCATCTTCCTGCAGTTAAGGTGATTGTAGCTGTGTTAGTGCGCACATAGCATCTAATAAATGGGATAAGTACTGTAGGTGCAATATGGCTACTCCCATGCTACCTTCTTTCCATGGGCCTGGGTACCGTAATCCTGTTATGAACTACTACCCCAAGTATTAAGCCTGATGACAGACCTAATGGTCTGCTGGTCCTGCATAAAAACCTGGGGAAAATATTGGGTGGTTCTAGGCTCTGCCACTATGATACCTTGCCAGCAAGTAGGCCTCTATGACCACTCTGTTTCCCAATGCTAAATGCCCACCCATGCCTTTGCTGATTTAAACATTCAACATCATTTAAAGGCACAGCAACAGCATTGAGGCTAATTGTGACAGTTAGCAGGCCCTTATTACCATCATGAATGAGGTCCTCCACCAGAATCTTTAAAAGGTTAGCCAATGGAGTCGACAAGGCAGAATCTCAAAGAACCTCTGGCAGTGCATATCTCACAAACATATTGAAAGCAGGAAACTACAGTCAAAAAGAATAAACTGCATGAATTGAATAAAAATATAGCACTGACTTATTAAGTACAAGACAAAATATACAAAAACTATAAACTTACTTACAGACCTGAGATTCCTATTCCAATATGGTATGGTCAAAATGGAAGCTTAAACCACACCCCTGTGTCTACTCCAGTGGGATATCTGAAAGGAAGTGTAATCCAAAAAGAGTTTATGTCTGCTACATAGGATGTGATGTGTAGTGTAAGGTTATATACACCAATGGTCCTTATATACACCAGCCTGCAGGTGAGATCAGTGAGTAATGAAGAAAGAAAGACAACCTGCTCTCTATGGCTAGGAGAGAAAGTGAAAGTATATAGAAGTGTGTGGGTTGATCCCTGCACAGTGTGATGATTGACTGCAACACAAGAACTGTTACCATGTGTTGGGAGGGCAGATTATTGGACAGACAATTTACCTTATTGGATTACAAACTCTGAGACAACAGACAAGTGTACACCAACTTACAAGGACACAACATACAGGCGTGGTCAATATTAAAGTGGTGCACCATAGGCAGGGACTACTCCATTAATGCACGTTTATGTTTATGTTTTGTTATTAAATCATTGCAATAGCTACTGTTAAATGTAATTAAAACGGGTTATCTTGTTTAAACAAAGTAAGTGCACTGTCTGCTTTGGCCAGACACCAGAGAAACCCTCTATGTGCCATGCTACCCATAATCATTCCATAAAGCAGTGATCTGTACAAATTGGTGGCAGAAGAGTTGGTAATATGATTTTTTCCCCCCGTTTTTCTCTGTATATTTGTTCACTGTATTAAAGGGCATCTCTACCCTCGATATTAATTTTTGATATATTGCAGAGCATCCCCTCCCACCCCCAACCACTATGTAGATGTGTAAAAAAAGAATCCAAACTCTACTAAAGCCCCTCGCTCCAGTTTCATTCTAATTCGCCTCCTGCCCGAGGAGAGCCTCAGAACAAGCTATGTGTGGTTTGAAAGAAAGAAAAGAGTTTGGCAATGGGCCTTTGGCTGCGTTCATTTAGTGAAATGGAAAAGGGGCAGAAAAAAAAAGGGATGGTGGCTAAAATCAGTGTGGTAAAGTTGGAAATAAATATTGAGTTATGGTATAGAGGTTAAAAAGTTATTGTTGAAAAATTTGTTAAATGCTGTGGCCTGATTTCACACCTTAAAAGGTAGCTCTACTGATGAAAAAGCATTTTTTTTGGGGGGGGGGGGGTTATTTTAAAGTACACCTCCCTTCAACCTTTTTTTTTTCAGAATTCCCCTTCCTTGCTTGCAGCAGCATAGAATTTGTGCTAGTCTTGAGGGAGTGTCTTCCCCTGTGCTGGGAGTGCTGTCACTCAATATGCATCATCATGGTAGCAGACACACCCACTTGACTGCACTTGGCTGCAGTAAAGAAATCCTTTCTCACTGAGTTAATACTTAAAAGGCAGTGTCCACCTTGAATTTTTTTTTATATAACATCCCCGTCCCCCCAGCCCCAACCGCTATATTTTTATTATTAGAAAGTGCCCCAAACTTTACTTACCTTCCTCTTTCCCCTGCCGCACACTGCAGGCCCTCTGCTGCGAGAAAATGCAAGCAGAGGGGCGGGACCGGCAGTCGCGTCTGTGATTGGCTGAGCGGGAGAGGAAAGAGGTAAGTAATGTTTGGGGCACTTTCTAATAATAAAAATATAGCGGTTTGGGCGGGGGACAGGGGGAATGTTATATGTAAAGGGTTTTATGCTAGGGGGAGGGAATCCTAATCGGGGGGGGAGAGGGAGGGGGGAGAGGGCTGCAGTACACATGCCAAACTTCTCCCCGAGGCCAGATAGGAGGCAGAGTCCTCCTGGTGGGCAGTTTTGGGTCTTGGGGGGGACTACAGGAGAACCATATGGAGCTGGGATTGAGGTAAGGATTTTATTACACTACATGATGGGGCCATTACTGGGGGGGATTTAAAGAACACGCATTTACAGGGAAAGACCTGTCACTCCAGGGGACCTTTGGCCGGGGGGGGGAGAAATACACAGTGGCCCTTTGACCACGCCCACTTTGCTAAGGTCACACACACTTTAAGTTACGCCTATTTAAAGACTACTTTTGCCAATTTACAAGGTTACCTGCAAGTGGATGTTGTTGTACGATAACTAACAGACTAATAAACTGGAGGGCTAACTTAACACTGGCTAAAATCTGGAGGGCTGATAACCATAGCTAATGATCTGAGGACTTACAAACACTGGTAATGATCTGAGGGCTGACAACACTGGCTAATGATTGGAGGGCTGAAACACTGGTAATGATCGAGGGTGATAAACACTGGCTAATGAATCTGGAGGGCTTACAACACTAGGCAATTATCTGTAGGGCTGAAAACACTGGCTAATGCTCTGGGGGCCGATAACACTGGCTACTGATCTGGAGGGCTTACTACACTGGCTAATGATCTGAAGGCTGATAATACTGGTTAATGATTTGGAGGGCTGATAATACTGGGTAATGGCCTAGTGGGCTGATAACACTGGGTAATTATCTGAGGGCTGACGTAACACTGGGCTCTGGAGAGCTGATAACACACTGGGTAATTAAATGGAGGCTGACTATAATAAAGTTCATCATATTCCAGAAAAACACATATATTGCTCTGCACTCAGCATACTTCACTTAAACTTTGCTGTTGCTGCTTCTTTTAATCTGTAAGCACATGCTACTATCCCAATCATCTTTTAGCCTGTCAGCCAAGGCAGGCAGCACATAGTTAAGATTAAGCTGAGGCAGCATCTCCAAAACCTCATAACTGACCTCACATTCTATAATTTATTTTAATTTATGCTGTGGTGCATGTAGCCCCCAGGTGTCAGTAAAGAGGTTCAGCAGCAGAGGAGGAGTTTCTGGTTATTGCCAATGTTAGAGCTAAAGGCGCACACTGTGCTGTTAAGCACCTAAATACTGCTTCTGTGGCAGCCCAAATTTTTCATTGGAGACCAGCCCAAGGGCATTTGCCCTCAGCCTACTGGGCCAGTCTCCCCTGGTCACTCCAAAAGGTAATGTACCTTATACCTGACCTGTTACTAGGATCTTTCACAGTCTATCAGCACACTTTCTGCATCAATTAAGAGAAACAACAGAGAAAAGTAGGAAGGGGGAGGGAAGGGGAGATGTGTATGTAGAGCAGTGTCGAGGTGAGGCTGTGCAGAACTTACATATATATTAGAGTAGAAACTGAGGTTTTAAGGATTAAAAGTACCTTAAAAACTGACCTCAGTTTATGCGGGTCACAAGCATCAGAAGAAAACGTGAACAAGCCTACTGGGTGCAGATTGGTGAAGGAACTCCTGTGATTTAGTGAGGAGACCGGAGCCAAGGATCCTCTTGTGTATGGGGGGGTTTAAGGGTGGGCTAATAAGTCTAGTGTACAATGGAGGGGTGTGAGGGTAAGCTTGTGAATTGTATTTTCTGTGATTACATGCAAACAAAGCATGCTGGGAGTTGTAGTTTACAAACATTTGGAGTGCCATGAATAGTTGGTTACCGTACTGGATTTGCTATTTATGGCACCATTCTGTATATTGGGGCCAATAAGCTACTCTACAACTTTAAAGGGCAACTAAAGCCTCAAACAATACTGAATACAGTATTGGAATCCCATATACAAAGGGACATCTTGGAAATGGAAGAGGCCAGAGAAGGGCAACTAAATGATAAGGGGTGGGGGGCTTAAATATGCAGGCAGATTAGAAAAGTTAGGGCTGTATACATTGAAAGAGCGATGTTTGCGTGAGGATAATGATACTTATACAAATATATTAATGGGCATACAATAAACTCTCTGGTGTATTGTTCACGAATAAGTCATATCAGAGGACACGTGGACATCCCTTAAGGTTGGAGTAAAGAGTTCATCTTCAGGTTAGGAAAGGTTTCTTTACAGTGAGAACGTTGGAAACTGTGGAACTGTCTTCCAGCAGATGTGGTATGGCAAGTTCATTGAATAGCTTTAAAAATGGCCTGGATAAGTTTCAACAAACAAAAAATATTCAGGGAGATAATATCTGATTGGTAAACAATGGCAAATGCACGACTGTAACCTTGTCTTGGTTGGTCTCTCTCCCACTGGACCGCCTGCCAGTATATCATATTTATAGAAAAGCATACATCAAATGTAGCTAGTGAAAAGGGCACGCTGATGCCCGAAACATGTCGCAGCAATAAACATTTGCAGATTTAACTGCATGAGAGTCCTCTTCCTTCTTTTCTATATAGAATATCGGATTGGTTGGGGCAGAATTAGCACCATTTTAAACGATAAGAACTTTTATTGAATAACCCTGATTGAGATTACTGGTATTAATACATATACAGTAGATCTGGTTGATTCAGGGATACATTCCGATTGCCGTTTGGAGTAAGGAGGAATCCCCCCCCCCCTTTTTTTTAGTTTTTTTTTTTTGCCTTCCTTGGGTCAACTGTTCGGAACGGTTTTAAAAGTTAATAGGTTGGACTTCTGTCTTTATTAACCTAAATAAGATGTTACTATGTTACGAATCAGAAGGCAGAATACCTCAAAAGCAGTAATCTGTGCCTCACTTCTACGATAATTTTAAGTGGTTGCTGAGAATTTCTTCTTACTGGTTCTGTGTTTTTTAAATTGAAAGTAATAAATAAATGCAGATCATACAACACGGCTTTGAAATAAGGGTGTGTCAAGCAGAGAAAGAAAGCAATTATTCTGCTGCAAGACAAGATGCGAGAATGGCAAAAAATGAAGTCAGAATTGGAAAAATGCCAAGTCAAAAAAGGCTTGTCTGGTTAACAACCTCATATGGGGATCTAGAGACTGACTTTCATGAATGGGTTGTGGAATGTCGTCTGAATGGATACTGTATAACAGGATGGAAAATCAATATATGTGCCCTTCAAATGGCTAAAGTTGAGCAATATAAAACAGAGGGGATTGACACAAATTGTTGATAGCTTCATAAATAGGTTTGGCCTTGACCGACGACAAAGAAAGATTTCACAAAAACTGCCACAAAATCAGAAGCATTGACTGTTGATATTTTGTGGCATCTTTGGGAGAAAAAACTACCAGGAATGAAAAAAAAAAATTTCATAGTGGTTCTGGCATGTTTGGCCAATGAAGACAAGCTGCAGCCTCTTATTATATTTAAAAGGAAGCCTTAATTACCTCTCAAATTATTGTCCACCCACATGGAGGAACAAGAAACAAAAAAATGTCTAGAGATATTTGGAATGGACGACCAGGAGTAGCCTTAAAAAAAAAACTCAATGCTAGTTTGGGATATGTTTAGAGGCCCATAAATATAAAGATGTCAAGAAAATGGCAAAAAGTAATTTCAAACCACTTTGCTGTTAATTTCAGGTGGGTTACATCGTCTTACAGCCTCTGGATGGGTCTTAAACAAACCTTTTCAAGACGTGTGTGTGAAAAATGTGGCTGAATGGATGTCATCTGGTCAAGCCCGATTGACAAAAGGTTTCCACCTTTTATGGAGCATGACATAGAATTAAGTAGCAAAGTAAGATGCATGGGAGGACATTCCAGAAAACATCAATCCAACGTGCTTTTCAGAAATGCGGGTATAAGTAACACCATGGATGGTAGCGAACCATGTTTATATCAGGACAGCAGCAGCGAAGTGATAGAGATATTGATGATGATATTGTCTTTGAGATGACATTAAATCAGCTGAATTTGAGGCACTATTGGAGAAGAAACTGATGATGAGGAATCTTCTAAATTGAAGTGACTACTGAACAAGTTGTTTATTTCAAATAAATACTTTAAAAGAAAAAAAAACATGGACCTACACTAATTCATGTTTCATTTTCTAATCATTTTTACTAATTACAGGTTTGCATTAGTGTTCATATTTCTACCCTCGGTTTATACTCAAGTCAATAATTTTTACTCTTTTTTCATTAAAAATAGGTACCTCGGTTTATACTGAGTATATATGGATAAGTGTCGCAGACCCTACAAAAAGCAGTGAACCATGGAGTTGGGGGGAAATTACGAGCACTCAAACAAATAATTTAATGACAAAGCAAGCACAGATGAACATGTGAATACCACCATTTTCGTCTTCTCAAATTGTAGTTTCAGATAATGTAAAGTTGTCTTAGTATAGTGACCATTTAAGATTTATAGCTATAATGGAAAACCGAGTGGTCTGAGAGTGTAGGGTGCCATGCAGAGTGTTGGAAACTACAATTCTGAGCTACTAAAGCATGCGGGAGTTGTAGTTTACAAAAATCTGGAGTGCCAAGGAATTGGGGGTTACTGTATGGGTTACTGTCCATTAAAATGGCAACTAATGCCTCAAAACAATACAGAATCAGGAAGATGGTATCTATTGTTAAAAACATTGCCTTCTGATTCTGTATTGCTTTGAGACTTTAGTTGCCCTTTAAATGGACAGCAGATTCCCATACAGTAGTCCCATTCAGTAATAGCCATATTGGATTTGGCTATTACTGTATGGGACTACTGTATGGGAATTCTGTGTCCATTTAAAGGGCAACTTAAGCCTCAAAACAATACAGAATCAGAAGGCAGTAGTGGTCATACTTTCTACCCTCAACTTACATTGAGTCAATCACTTTTTACTAATTTTCAGGTAAAAATAGGTACCTCAAGCTTAACACTAGAGGACAAGTAAACTAATAATGAGGGAAAGAAATAAAAACTATAATGAAATGCAGCGCTGTCAGGTTTCCCCCAGACCTTCCCTAACAAGCGCACCCAGTGGACAGCACTGTGCAAACACCCTTTTGGTGATATCAGGCCATATAAGTTAAACTGTCTGGGACATAGGAATGATTACTTCTATCTCTCCCTGAATTAGTTTTCATTTAAAAGTTACTTTTTCTTCCCTTTCTGTTCCCTCTTAAACATCAAAAGGCAAACAATCATCTAGTGGATTTTACACTGTGCTTGTCTATTGGCACCCTTATTTAGTGACATGGGGCTCTCCAAAGCTTACATTCATTTTATAGACCCAGCAAAACATCTGGATTCTGGAATATTCACTGTGGTGAGGGTATGGTACAGAAATAATCAGACCAAGATAATATCATAAAGCTCCAGGACCGTTGTAAACCACCCTAGATTTTAAAAGGCATGTCTAACAGTGAATGGACCTGCCTTGTATTTCACCGTTTAAGCACCAATCTCATATACAGTAGATATTTAATCTACTGGTCTGACTATAAAAATCCTTTTCTTATAAATATTACACTTATTTATGTTCTAACGTGTGGAGTGCTTACTATTTAATAGTATTCCAGTTTTAAGGCAGGGAGAATGATCCTGATTCCCCCTCCCTCTCATGTATTCCCTCTCAAGTGGTCAAAGTGGGACTGTTAACTGGAAAACATCAGTAGAGCCATGCTGGATGGTGTTGGACACTAATTTTGACAAGCCTGGCCTCCGACATGAGATCTCAATACTATATGAGCTGCATTACACAAGCCTAAGGTACTTACAGGGAAATGCACTAGTATTATATAGATATTGAGATTGAATAAAGACATACGTTCATCCAGTCCAACCCATCTAGAAATATCCTCATTTCCTGCGTTATCCAGAGGAAGGCAAAAAAAAAAAGAAACAACAAATTTATGAAGGGAAAAATTCCTTCCTGACTCCAAGTGGCAATCGGAAATTCCCTGGATCAACTCTATTTATGTATCAATACCAGTAACTTGCAACATTCCTTTTTTGCAGAAACCATCCAGCTTTTTTTTGAAAATGACCAATGAACCTGCCATAATAACGTCCACTGGAAGACAGTTCCCTAGCTTTACGTTCTCACAGTGAAAAAACCTTTCCAAGCTAAACCTTTTTTCTCAAGTCTTAAGGGATGTTCTGTGTCCTTTGACATGTTCTATTGGTGAACAATGCCCCAGATAGTTTTGTATGGCCAGGAAAAACACAAACAACCCCACACAAGCGCCTTTTCTCCAGCGTACATAATTGTAACTTTTCCAGTCTCTCTTCATATTCAAGCTCCCCAATCCCCTAATTTAGTTGCCTTCTCTGAACCCTTTCCATTTCAAAGATGTCCTTTTTGTAAACAGGATTCCCAAATTGCACTGCATATTCCAAATGAGGCCTTACCAATGCTTTGTAAAGAGGGAGAATTACATTTTCCTCCTTGAATCCATACCTCTATTTATACAAGACAATACCATGCTGGCTTGGCTGTTGCCGCCTGGCACTGCTTGCTACCTTTAAGTTTGTTATCCACCAAAGCTCCAAGATCCCTTTCAACAGGATTCACTTAACACAGAGCCATTATAGTATAAGCAGCACAAGGATTTTTAAGTCCAAATGCATCACCTTACATTTATCAACATAGAATTCATCTGCCACTTAGAGCCAATGTGACAATCTATTAAATCCCCCTGCAACGATTGCACATCCTCTGAAGTTTTAATGGTCGACAAAGTTTTGTGTCGTCAGCAAACACAGAAACCTTGCTGACAAACCCACTTCCAAATTATAATAAATAGAATAGAAGCAGCCCCAACAAGAACCTTGTGGCACCCCAACTTCGCACTTTAGTCCATAATGGTGAAGCTCCATTTACAACTACTCTTGCATCCTATTCATTAACCAATTTTCTATCCATGTACAAATGTGACTCCCCAGACCAACAGACCTTAGCTTATACATTAGTCGCCTATGGGGGACGTATCAAAAGCTTTTGCAAAAATCCAAGTAAACTACATCTACTGCTATGCCAGAGTCTAAATTTCTACTTACTTCCTCATAAAAGCCAGCAAGTTAGTTTGACAAGATCTACTCCTCCTAAATCCATGCTGGTTACTACTTATGTCAGTCCTTGAAACATACTCTAGAACATGTTCCCTTATTAAACTTTCCAGGATCTTCCCCACCACTGAAGTTAAACTTACAGGCCTGTAATTCCCCGGCCGTGAACGATACCCTTTTGAATATTGGAATAACATCAGCCTTTTTCCAATCCAGAGGCACACCACCGGACAGAGGGAATCAGCAAAAATAAGAAACAATGACCAGATAAAACTGAACTTAGCTCCCTAAGTACCCGAGGATGTATTTTATCCGGTCCAGGAGATTTTTTTAATATTAACCTTATTTGTTCTTCTGTTCATATCCTCGGTTAACCAAAGTGCACATGAATCTTTTATACCATATTGCTACATACTATGATATCTGTACTTGGATCTTCTATAGTGTATATAGAGGGAAAAAAATTATTCAGACATTTGCTTTATCGCATCCTGCGTAACTAACTTATCCCCATTAATTAATGGTGCCACAATTCGCAGTCCTCATCTTCTTACTATTAATATACTTTAAAAAATTTTAGGCTTAGTGATGCTTTGTTCAGCTATCCTAAATTCATTATTAATTTTAGCGAGTTTGATTGCTTTCTTACACTCAGTTACAGTTTTTATAATCCCTAAAGGCCTTTTCCATTCCCTCGGCCTAAAGGTTTTAAATGCCTTTTTTCTCCTTTTCATTTGCCTCTTTGCATCAGAATTCAGCCACATGGGTGCGGATTTATTTTTCTTACATTTATTTCCCAAGGGTATAAATTTAGATGTGAACTGGCTTAAAATCCCCTTGAACACAGTCCACTTTGTTCAGTACCTTTTCCTGATAATACATTATCCCGTGTGACAATCTGAAGAGCTGCTTTTAACCTGGAAAAATTTGCTCCCGAAATTAAAAGTTTTGTTAACCAGCTCACTTTTCCTTTCGATAACAAAGTCCAAACTCCACAATTCATGGTCACTATTCCCTAAGCCTCCAGTTACCTTTATATCTATAATGCGCTCCACAATGTAGATATTACCAGATCCAACAGAGCTCCTTTTCTAGTAGGAATCCCAACCACCTGTGACAGATAATTATCCTGGCAAATTCAGAAAACTCATCACCTTTTCGTGATGGCAGTTCCACTACACCAATCAATGTCAGGGTAATTTAAGTCCCCATAATGAGCACACTCCCAAACTTTCAAGCCCTTGCCAACTGCATTTGAAGTTGACTCAACTCCTCTCTGTAGCATTTGGCGGCTTATAGCAGACACCCCCTTTCCTGTTACCTAATTCCACCCATATTGCCTCCACTTTTCATCCATATCGCCAGTTATCTCTTCTTTTAAATTTGGCTTCAATTCTTTTTTAACATAAACACATACTCCTCCCCTTTCCTTTTTTCTCTTGTCCTGCCTAAACAAGGCATATCCTTCTACTGGCTCCTACACTAATTACTACTAATAATAAAGAAATGTTTGACTTGCAAATGTATTTTGCAGCAGCTGCATAGGTATCTCAAAAGACACAAAAACTGATTTTTATTTCAGCTAATAAATGGCTTTATGGTCAACACAAAGGAGGACAGATAGATTGAGTTTGACTAAAGGCATATGTCCATCCAGTCCAACCTACTCAGCAATACTAACATTTCCTACATAACGGATGATCCAGAGGAAGGCAAAAAAAAACAAAACAAAAAAACCCCACCAGAATTATGAAGGGGAAAAAATTACTTCCTGACTCAAGTGGCAACTGGAAATATCCCTGGATCAACTCTACTTTATTAATTCCGTAACCTGCAACATTCCTTGCTTTCAGAAACTCATCTAGCTTTCTTGAAACTATCAAATGAACTGCATTCACAAAGTCCAATAGAAGGCAGTTCCATAGTTTTACCATTCTCACAGTGAAAAACCATTTCCGAATTTGAAGACTAAACATCTTTTCTTCAAGTCTTAAAGGATGTTCGAGTGTCCTCCGACATGTTCTTTGGTGAACAAGGCTTAGATAGTGTATTGTAGGCCCATTAATATACTTATTACACAGTAATCATATCCTCAAGCAAGTGCTTTTAGTCTTCTAATGAAATTAATTGTAACTACCAATTGGCCTTACCAAGCTTTGTATAACAGAATAACATTTCACCCTTGAATCCCTACTCTCTTTATACAAGACAAACATCTTTCCGGCTCAGCTGTTGCTTCCTGGCACTGCCTGCTACCTTAAAAGGAATGTCCACCCAAAACTAATTTTAGGTGTTATTGGTCATGATTAGTTTTAAAACAAGCCAACCCCCATTAAAATCGTTCAGCCAATTTGAAGATACATACGTTTTTACAGCATGCTTTTTGCTGACCAGAAACCATGGTAAATTCCCAGAAGTCTTTGTTCCTTATTTGCATATTGCATGAAAAGGGAGTTTCAAAGCCTTTATTCTCTCCCATCCTATTTAATCATTAGTGATGTCTGCCATAGGCGCTTCACACTGCAAAAACAGAGGCCTGCACAACACTGATGATGTGCTCAATAAAGCTGAAATCGGTCTGTAGTTGGCGCTCTGGTTTTGCATTTAGCGTTGTGGAATGCTGTAAAAGTCTCAAATTATAGAAAGCCTAAGCCTAAGATTGGACTATATTTTCTTCAGTATCCAAAAAAATTGGATAAAATCCTAATATCATTCCATTGCCAAGGTTATTCTAAATCTGATGCCATATGTCTGAGCAAAAATCATGTTTTATAACCTACTGACAAGCTGAAAACTACAGTAGAGTCTTTTTAGATATTTTCAACTTCAGCAACAGCTGTGAAAGTGGAAGGATTTCCAAATTGGATCTGTTTTTTTTTTATCGCATACTTTTGTTGCAAGTGCATAAATGAAAGATACAATAATGCTTTAACTTAATTTGCACCATCTAATTCAATCTATTACCCAGCTACCCCAAAAATGCCATATTGAAGGGGAGGTTTCCTTCAGGTTTTAAAGTAATTGATTTTTTATTAAAATAGCCCAGTAACCTATTAACCCCCCAGGATCCATTGCTAAGGCCTGGGGTTTCTCATCAGGGTTTACATCGGGTGAAGATGAGTATTAACTGTTGCTCTATGGACAGATAACAGATTATTGCAATTGCATTCAATAACGGCAAAGACTGTAATGGGATTAGCACTAAACCATGGCATGGGTAATTTTTATACTTATAATTAGTTATAATTAAAAAAAACTACAGGAAAGTGAACATTTACTAATACATGTAGCATTTAAAGTATAACAGGAAAATGTGAATCCAGAAAATTTTAGAGTACACGCGCAAAGCATAACTTAATATTAATACCCAATGATTCATATCCTAGTTTATGATGTAAATGAGAGTACTGTATATACTCGAGTATATAAACTGACCCGAGTATAAAACCGAGATACCTAATTTACCTGAAAAAACTAGTTGTAAGTGATAGAGTATAAGTCCAGGGTAGAAATTATGACCACTCTGCCTACTGATTCTTGTATTGTTTAAAGGTTTAGTTGCTCTTCAAATGGACAGCAGAATTCCCATACAGTAGCCCCATACAGTAATAGCCAAATCCAGTATGGCTATTAATGTATGGGACTACTGTATGGGAATTCTGCTGTCCATTTAAAGGGTAACTAAAGCCTCAAACAATACAGAATCAGAAGGCAACAATAGATACCATTCTTTCTTACTGTGTTGTTTTGAGGCTTTAGTTGCCCTTCAAATGGACAGCAGATTTCCATACAGTAATAGCCATACTGGATATGGCTATTACTGTATGAGAATTATGCTGTTCATTTAAAGACTACTAAATTCTGCTTGTGAAGGTCTTCATTCATCCAGGTCATGGTATATCTGTATTCAATTAGATCAACTGGACTTGAAATGTAGTTCTTGAAGACGTTTCGCTAGTCATCCGACTGGCTTTCTCAATTCAGAATGACTTGTACAAGAATCTGTGGCAATTATGTACCCTGGAAAATCCCAATTAGCATATCACAGCCACGTGTTAAGGGTGTGATTGATAGTGGCTAGAGGTGTTATAGGAAAGCCCAGAGTAAGGTGTTAAAACAGCATTGTACATGGCAGACAGTTGTGTCGAACCCCCCCACCTCTATTTAGGCTTGGTTTCTTTATTTTCACATAATGGCCTCCTTAACACCTCTCTTGAACCAGTCACGTTCCTTCGCCAATATGTTAACATTACAATCTTCAAGGGTATGTCCTTTATCCTTAAGATGCAGATACACGGTGAGTCCTGACCCGAGGAATTGGCTCTTCTGGCTGGGCCATACGTTGATGCAGTTGCTGTTTGGTCTCCCCCACATACAAATCAGAGCATTCTTCACTGCACTGCACTGCATATATGATGTCGCTTTTCTTGTGTTTAGGTATTGGGTCTTTCGGATGTACCAATTGCTGCCTCAGTGTGTTGTTGTTTAAAGCAGACAGGGATACGGTGTTTTTTGAAATTCTTCTTAATTCTCGGAGACCCTGCTACATATGGGATGACCATGTTCTTCCTCCTGTCTTGCTTTTCCCCTTCACTGTTGGTATTCGTGTTCTTTTCTTCCTTCTACTTCTTTTGACAAAGGCCCAGTCTGGATATCCACAAGTTTTAAGGGCTCTCTCTGAGATGTTTCATTTCTTTAGCCTTCGCCTCTGTGCTAGTGGGGATGGTCTCGGCTTGTGTTGCAGGGTTCTGATGACACCCAGCTTGTGATCTAAAGGGTGGTGGGAGTCAAACATCAAATACTGATCTGTGTGTGTTGGTTTTTGTAAACCTCACTTCCAGTTTACCATTCTCCCTGACTTCTACCAAGCAGTCAAGAAAGCCAGTTTGTTGTTTTGTACTCTTCCCTTGTGATTTGATGTTTTGGTCTACCGCATTAATGTGTTCTGTGAAAGCTTTGTACTTCCTTCTGGTGGATTTTAACCCAGGTGTCATACCATATCTGAACCAGTGGCTGGGTGCTATGCCCTTAAAGGTATTAAGCGCCTGTGTTTCTACCTCCTCCATGTAAAGGGGTTGGCCACAATGGGTGTGAACTGGAGATCCCATAGCACATCCATGTTTTTGCTTATAGAACTTATCCCTGTATTTGAAATAGGTGGTATTCAGGCACAAGTCCAGTAAGGAACACACCTGTTCTGGGTTGAGATCAGTTTGCTGGTAAGAGTGCTGTCTTGGCCCAGCCGTTCTCGGGTCAGGACTCAGCCGTGTATCTGCATCTTAAGGATAAAGGACATACCCTTGAAGATTGTAATGTTAACATACTGGCGAAGGAACGTGACTGTTCAAGAGAGGTGTTAAGGAGGCCATTTATGTGAAAAAGAAACCAAGCTAAATAGAGGTAATTATTCCCTACCTGTTTTTGAAATGCATTGGTTACGTGTCTTACCCACACAACAGGGCAATCATACCATATTTGGGTAATATTATATGTTAATGTGGTTTTTATTTATCTCTATTGTTACTGCATTCTTTAAAATTGTGTATAACCATGTATATTTATATTTCAGGCTTATAACAGTGACTTCACTCTGTTTTTTTAACTGCATACTTACCAACTGTCCTAGAATCTGTGGAACAGTTTTATTTGTACTTTACTGTGCCTGTGTTCTGGGCAACATTCCTGAGATTCATGGGAGAAGATGTGACTGAACTACAATGCAGAAGAAATACTTGCCTCTATTGAACAATCCAGTAACAAAACTTGCCTGTCCATAACCCTGTCTTTTTAGTGGGTGTCAGAGTGGCCCACAGCACTGTGAGTGGGCAGGGCATGGCACCCACGAGTGGGTGGGGGCCACGGGGGCTGTAAGGGAATGGGCCAAGGGGGGCCTGCAATGAGGGACCATGGGGTCCATGAGTGGGAGGGACCAGGGGGGCTGCAAAGGGGAGGGAGACACAGGGCAGATTGACTGACAGGTTTCAGAGCGGAAGCAGGAAGTGCAGGGGACCTGGTAATGCTGCTGCCATCACACACAAAAAATGTAAATATCTTCAAAACTATGCAAAAAAAACAAGTGAAATAAATTGCAAAAATCTCTAGGAGAGCAATTCCTATCAATTTACTTCAATTTATCCTTTTGGACCACAGTTCCCCTTTAATAACATAATTTTCTCTCCAGTTTGCTTTTAGGGGCATTAGATCAGGGAGCATTCAACCTTTAAAGGAGAACTACAGTGGAAAAATAACCTTTAGGCTTGAAGGCTAGAAACACATTGAAGGCATTTAACACATTATAAAAAAATGTATTGACTTATAGATGCATCGGTAGTTCATAGTGATAAAATTCCATCTAAAGTTTTTGATGTTAAAAACAGTTGGACTCCATTTTTTACAGCTATAGACTTACCGTATATACTCAAGTATAAGCCGACCGAGTATAAGCCGAGGTACCTTTTTACCTAAAAAAGTAGGAAAAATTGATTGACTCGAGTATAAGCCAAGGTTAGGAACTATGACTACTACTGCTTCTGATCAGTATGTTGAGTTTAAGTTGCCCTTTAATGGACAGCAGAATTCCCATACAGATGTTTGGAAACTACAACACTCAGCATGCTTTAGTTCCTGGGAGTTGTAGTTTCCAAACACTGTATGGGAATTCTGCAGTTAAAAGGCAGTAGAGCCCCTTCCCTCCTCCTAGAGTCCCCCAGTAATGGTCCTTACCGCGCGATGGTTGCTCAACTGCAAATCCGGAGGTGACCAGGGCAGTGAAGAAATCAGACCGTCTCCCTCTCCTCTGGGACCCCTTCGCTCGTTCTACGTGCCAGGAATCATATGCTGGAGCTGCTGTTCTTTTCTCCCTAGCGGGGCTGTCAGTGCACAGGGATCACGGCACGAAGCTGCACTCCAGGATGATCGCCGTCTCCTTATGGCCAAATCCGGCTGCCGCACGCTGGGTAAGTCCTGTGGATTTGCCGGCTGACGTCACTACTCGGCGCCTCTCACAGCCCGGCGCCGAGTAGTTGACATCAGCCGGCAAACCCACAGGACGTACCCAGTGTGCGGCAGCCGGATTTGGAGTTGAGCAACCATCGATCGGGGTAAGGAAGGACCTTGACTCGAGTATAAGCCGAGGTAAGTTTTAGGTTTATTTTAAAACCTAAAAACCTCGTCTTATACTCGAGTATATACGGTACTCAGTAGCTCTGAATTTCCCATGGTGCTTGGTTCCTTAGGGGCCGTGAATCACTTTCAATCCTTTACCCACATTTGCAACTTTTCAAATGCATGTTGCAGACTGTATTGAATTCAATGCAAGTGATTAGATTTAATTGTTTAATTAAATACGCTGAAAGGGAGCTGTACAGACTCAACTTTTAAAAGGGAATATATATATATATATATATTAGAATGTTATTTATTTCAACAAATCATTGGTGTTGGTTCATATGGTCAGTTTCAAAGTTATCTAGATTTCAATGTACAATTTATCAATTTAATGTTAATTAAAACATCAACCTTAAATGCACACCCTAAAACATTCTCATAATAGTTACACAACATGGTGCAACATGGAGGATAATGAAGTGAACCTGAACTTAGCACAGGTCTGTGCAATGTATTTCTCAATAGTGTACCTAAATAAAAGGAATAGGGTATGCATAACAAAATTAATTATTTTGCCTTTAATCTGGTGGTAAAGTATGGTGTGCCCTGTATTTCAACCATTAGGCAATAAATAAGAAGAAAGCTTTTCATTACTGAAATAACGTATTCTTGTAAAGGATACTGGGATTGTAAGTAATATCAAGATCTAAGATCTTTTTACTCATGTGCTGTTGTTAGATAATCATTGCTGCCCAAAGATATGCTGTTTTCACACCACTTAAGTAACTATTTTAAAATTTCCAGAATGGTGGGTGATCTACATTTTCCATCATCCATTATCAAACAAAGTGATAAACTGCATCATTTCAGGGCAGTAATTAATGCCACAACAATACATGGTTAAAATTACCCAAATATTTAATGGTTGAACCTCACTTTTCAGCATTTCTTATCAAAGTGTTCTCATAAAATATTTATTGTTGCCCTAAAAGATGTGATTTTGGTAACATTTAAGTGACTATTCAGTAAGGGATTCTGGGAGGTGTAGTTTAACCATCAACCAGGACAATGAAAAAAAGTGTTGTACTGTAGGGACATATTAATTCCTAATCAAATTTTTATTAAACCAGTAATCAAATGAACAAATTACTATAGAAAACATTGCATTTAAAAGTATGAGTCAAATATTAAACTGGTTACAAAAAGGAGTCACACAAAAAAGCAGATTTCTGAATACATTCCCTTTATTTAATAAGGTGAGAAGTGCATTGCACAGTAGTGTGCAATGCACTTCGTTACCCTCCCCTTGCAGCTCTTGCAGAAAGTTGTTTCTATAATGTGCCTTTGTTGGGGGTATGTTTCCTGCATAATACCCCCCCAAAAAACTTTAATATTGTTAACAATTCCCCAAAACCTCGACCTTGTGAAGGTTTTTAACTTCCTAAGATTTTGCTAACAGTTCCTTTTACTCTATGTACCTGGCTTTTCCCTTTTAATTTTTTTTGTTGCATTTACCCATGATTAGAGGGCACATTCTAAAACCCCTCATTCTCCCCTCAATCCCCATTGTTTTTGTTTCAGTATGATTTTCTAACTCTGAATCATTCTTTTTATTATTTTTTTGTCAGAAAATCTGGTAAATTCATGAAATTCTATAAAGGCCTGCGTCCAGAATTCTGCTCTTATTTGTAAATATTTTGGTAGACAAAAATATATAGTTTGGGGTGTGTGTGTGAAAAACTGAAAGCTGTTCAAAATGCAAATCTGACTTTATTTTGTGTAATTGCACTTCTGCATTTGTCTTCAGGGCTAGTTGGTGACCATGTCTAATGTACACCCACACATGCAGCATACCATTTAATTTGAGACACTTGGAAGATGATATTTAGTGGGTATTTTACTTGTCATTGTAGTTTAGGTATGATTTCTACCTTTGAATTGTTCTTTTTAATTGTTTTTTTTTAGAAAATCTGCTAAAACCACAACATTCTATGATGGACTGTATTCCAATTTCAGCTCATATATATGAAAGGATGGTCCCATTTGGTAGCTGAAGATGTGTACATCCAGAAATATACAGTTTGTAGGGAGTATTTTGGAGATTGAGGGGTGTTTAGTTTGAAAAACTGAAAGCTGTGCGGAAATGAATGTGTAATTGTACTTAAGCCTTGGTTCACTTCAGAGCTAGTTAGTGGCCATGTCTTGGCATAAACCTAAGCATGCAGCACACAGATGGATTCATGACATTTGGGACATTGATATTTAGTGGGTATTTTTACTTGTCCAAGGGGTTTGAGCAGGGGCACTAGGGTTTTTGCCACCTGAGTCAAATTTTGTAAAAAGGCCCTTCTATCTCTATTAGGTGACTTGCGTAGTCACCATGATGTGAAGTGGAGGTGTCTTCTTATTGTGGGTGTGGCTTGGTTGTTAGTGTTTGCTTCATTTTTTGGACATGGCAAACAACTTGGAAAATTTAAACTTTACAAGCAGGGCCGGATTCTGGGTAGGCCACTAGGCCGGGCAAGAGCGCCATTAGCAGCTAGGCCAGCATTTATAAGCAGTAGAGGAGAGAAGAATCCGAAAATAATTAAAGCACCTGCAGTTTTTGCTTCCGGGACTGGTTGGAACAGACCTTCTAATCACACAGCTCTGCCCTGCCTTATTTGGGAAACCTACATACATATAAGGATTGTGGAAGCACACCTTAGGCTAATTTACAACTACATTTTGCAGAAGTGCTACTGATCTGGTAAACATTAATACAAACATAAAAAAAAAATCAATGACATTCCTAGGCCCCATACAATATCATATATTGGTTGGAAGGCTTTTCATTCATGTGATCACAGTAATGTATACTAAAAACCCTTGTTTATAATGTATGCCAGTGTGGGGATAATTGATATTGTATGGGGCCTAGGTATGTGCATTGATTATTTTTTCTATGTTGTATAAATGTTTGCCTTTATCTTGCAGGTAGTGTGCAGTACCCCAGATACAAAATATCACATAATATATGTAAGATACATTTATAGTTTTTAGAAAGCACTTTTTGTATGAACGCTTACCTTATGTATTATAATATTTTTAATATACACAAGCTGTTTTTATATCGTAAAAAGATAAGTTTATTTTTTAGACTATTTTTTACACTGAAGCACTTTATGTAAAGAAGCCTTTTAGCTTATTGCAGTATTTGATGTTAATTGATTTCTTGACCCCCACCATGTAAATGAAGGGAGTGGTTGTACCTTTATAAGTGATATCATGTTGTTTGTTAGCCTGATAAAGGAGCACACAGCTCGAAACATGGTGCTGAACACACAATAAGTTTTGCAGGTTTGCACTATTTGAGGCGCATCTGCATCTGTTGATTTTTTTTGTTTATGCGATGACCACAAGGGACAGAGTCGAGTAGACAAGGACCATAGTGGATTGGAAAGTGAAGTGAGTAACTGCATACTGCTTGAGGCAAAAAACTTCAGATGGCACATTAAGAGAGGCGGCAGCCAGGCCAATTAAAGAAAAAAAAAGGACCAACCCCTCCCAGGCAGTGGATAGCCTGTTCGAATAATTCTGACTTTGTCTTTCCCTTTATTTATTAGCTCAATTTGTGTCAAATTTACTGCCTCAGATAAGCAATCGGACGCACACAATACTCCTCTACAGCTCTGCTGGTTGACATCACTACTTGGTGTCTATCACTGTCTCACTTACCGCCCGACAGTGACAGGCACAGACAAGTGATTCATTCGCAGGGCCACTCCTACCATGAAGCAATCTAAAAAGAATGCTCATGGCAGCCCTCTGGGATTTCTCAAAGGCAAGCTCTTTGATAGGGTTTTGGTTTTTTTTGCGTCTGTGTTGCAGAGCTTTACCTTGGCTGGTGGCCAGAGGATGAGAAAGAAACTGCAGGGGAATCCTCTGCGTCTTCACGGCTGATTGATCCCATTGAGCTCTAGTTGCTTAAGTGTTACGTCGTGACTTATGGAACCAATCATTGAGCTCGGTCACAATTAGAGTTTGTTAGGTTAGACTAAGTAGGTTTGTTAGGGCCCTGCTGAAAGAGTTGGAAGGTTTACAAATCTTTGGCCAACATTTTTCTTCTAGTGAAAGTATGGTAGAACATTTCTGCTGATACACCCAGCAACAAGCCCCACCCAACACAAAGCCACACCATATTCCCGATATTCAGGTGCCAAAAACCCTAGGGACACCCTGGTCATTCGGCAAGAGTGCAGAAGAATAGGGGGGGCATGGATTGCTTCTATTGAGTACAGTAAGTTTGAGTGACACAAATTAGCTAATAATGGGTAAAAAAGGGAAAATACTTTGTGTGAGAGTGTATGACTGTATGTGAGAGTGTGAATGTACAGTATGTGTGAGAGAGGGTGTATGTACTGTATGTGCGTGTGAATGTACAGTGTGAGAGAGGGTGTATGTATCTATGTGAGAGTGTGAATGTACTGTAGTGTGAGTGTGATATACAGTATGTATGGAAGTGTGTATACGTATGTGTGTATGAAAAGTATGTGTGAAAGGGTGTATGTACAGTATGTGTGAGAGTGAGTATGTACAGTATTTTGAGAGGGGTGTATTTACAGTATTTGTGAGTCTGTATGTACAGTATGGTGAAAGAGGGTGTATGTCCAGTATGTGTGTGTGTGTATGTGTGAAAGAGGGTGTATGTACAGTGTGTGAGTGTGTATGAATGTGTGTGAATGTAATGTATGTTTGTACGAACAGTATGTGAGAGTGTGTATGGACAGTATGTGTGAGAGTGTATGTACAGTATGTGAGAGTGTGTATGTGTGAGTGTACAGTATGTGTGAGAGATATTACAGTGAGTGTGAATGTACAGTCTTTTGGAAGGATTTCCAAAATTGGATCGGTTTTTTTTTTATCGGCATACTTTTGTTGCAATGTGCTAAATGAAAGATACATAATGCTTAACTTAATTTGCACCATCAATTCATCTAGACCCAGCTACCCCCAAAATGCCATATTGAAGGGGAGGGGTTCCCGTCAGGTTTTAACGTAATTGGAATTTTTATTTTAAAAATAGACCAGCTAACCTATTAACCCCCAGGATCCATTGTAAGGCCCTTGGGGTTCTCATCAGGGTTTACATCGGGTGAAGATGAGTATTTAAACTGTTGCCATGGACAGGATTGACAGATTTTGCAATTGCATTCAATAACGGCCAAAAGATTGTAATGGGATTAGCACCTTAACCATGGCATGGGTGGTAAGTTGTATTACTTATAATTAGTTTATAATAAAAAAATACAGGGAAGTGAACATTTACAATACATGTAGCATTTAAAGTTAACAGGAAACTGTTGAATTCCAGAAAATTTTAGAGTTACACGCGCAAAGCATATAACTTAATATTAATACCAATTGATTCATATCATAGTTATGAGTAAATGAGAGTTACTGTATATACTCGAGTATAAAACTGAACCCGAGTATAAAACCGAGATACCTAATTGTACCTGAAAAAACTAGTGTAAGTGATAGAGTATAAGTCCCAAGGTTAAGAACTATGACCTATCTGCCATTGATTCAGGTTTATTGTTTGTACGCTTAGTTTGCCCTTTCAATATGGACAGCGAATTCCCATACAGGGAATGTTGAAACACAATCCCAGTCATGCTATTAGGTGATGGTGACTACTGTATGGGAATTCTGCTGTCATTTAAAGGGAACTTAAAAGCTCAAAACAATACGAATCAGAAGGCAACAATAGGATACATTACTTCTTACTGTGTGTTTTGAGGCTTAGTGCCCTTCAAATGGACGCAGATTGTCCCATACAGTACAGAGGCCATACTGGTATGGTATTATGTATGAGAATTATGCTGTTCATTTAAAAGGACTACTAATTCTGCTTGTGAAGGTTCTTTCATCCAGGTCATGGTATATCGGTTGTATCAATTAAGATCAAAACTGGACTTGAAATGTAGTCTGAAGTACGGTGTCGCTAGTGTAATACGACTGGACTTTTCTCAATTCAGACTGACCGTACAAGGAATCGTTGGCAATTATGTACCCTGCAAAAAATCCCAATTAAGCATATCACAGCCACGGTTGTTCAGGGTGATTAGGATAGTGGCTAAGAGGGGGCTTAAGTAAGGAGGGTGATAGGAACGCCCAGAGTAAGGTGTTTAAAAAACAGCATGACATGCAGACAGTTGGTGTCGAACCCCCCCACCCTCTATTTAGGCTTGGTCTTTATTTTCACATAAATGGCCTTACTTAACACGCTCTCTTGAACCAGTTACGTTCCTTCGCCAGTATGTTAACATTACCATCTTCAAGGGTATGTTCCTTTATCTAAGATGCAGATCACGCTGAGCCTTGACCGAGGAATTGGCTCTTCTGCTGGGCCATACGTTTTGATGCAGTTGCTGTTTGGTCATCCCCCAATACAAATCAGCGCATTTCTTCATGCCTGCACTGCATATATGATGTCGCTTTCTGTGGTTTTTAGGTTATTGGGTCTTTCGGAGTACCAATTGCTGCCTCAGGTGTTGTTCGGTTTTTTAAAGCAGACAGGGATACGGTTTTGGTTTGAAAATTCTTCTTAATTCTCGGAGAGCCCCTGCTACAATGGGAGACCCATGTTATTCCTCCGGTTTGCTTTCCCCTTTCACTGTTGGTATTCGTGTTCTTCTTTCCTTCTACTTCTTTTGACAAAGGCCCGTCATGGATATCCAACAAGTTGTAAGGGCTCCTCTGAGAGGTTTTCATTTCTTTAGCCTCGCCTCTGTGCTAGTGGGGATGTTCTCGGCTCTGTGTGCAGGGTTCTGATGACACCCAGCTTTGTGATTCTAAAGGTGGTGGGAGAGTCAAACATCAAAATACTGATCTGTGTGTGTTGGTTTTCTGTAAAACTCTACTTCCAGTTTACCATCTCCCTGACTTCTACCAGCAGTCCAAGAAACCAGTTGTTGTTTTGTTTTGTACCTCTTCACAGTGTGAATTGTGTTTGGTACTACCGCTTACTGTGTTCGTGAAAGCTTTGTACTCCTTCTGGTGGATATTTAACCCGGTGTCATCCACATATCTGAACCAGTGGGCTGGGTGCATGCCCTTAAAGTATTAAGCGCCTGTGTTTCACCTGCCTCCATGTAAGGTTTGGCCACAATGGGTGAATGAAACTGGAGATCCCATAGCACATCCAGTTTTTGCTTATAGAATTATCCCTGTATTTGAAATAGGTGTGGGATTCAGGCACAAGTCCAGTAAGGAAACACACCTGTTCGGGTTGAGATTCAGTCTCTGGTAGGAGTGATGTCTGGCCCAGCCGTTCCTGGGGTTCAGACTCAGCCGTGTATCGGCCATTTAAGGATTTAAAGGACATACCCTGAAGATTGTAATGTTAACTAATGGCGAAGGAAAAGTGGACGGTTCAAGAGAGGTGTTAAGGAGGGCCATTTATTGAAATAAAGGAAACCAAGCCTCTAATAGAGAGTG
>JAACNH010001020.1:0-25221 GCA_019447015.1 Hymenochirus boettgeri | reverse complement strand
AGTGGGGGGGTTCGACACCAATGTCTGCCATGTACAATGCTGTTTTAACACCTTACTCTGGGCGTTCCTATAACACCTCTTAGCCACTATCTAATCACACCCTTAACATGGCTGTGATATGCTAATTGGGATTTTCCAGGGTACATAATTGCCACAGATTCTTGTACAGTCACTTCTGAATTGAGAAAGCCAGTCGGATGACTAGCGAAACGTCTTCAAGAACTACATTCAAGTCCATTGATCTAATTGAATACAACAGATCTACTAAATTCTCAGTCATTGGCAACCAGATGTTTGGAAAACAACTCCAGCATGCTTTAGTAGCTGGAGTTGTTAGTTTCCAAACATCTACACCCTCACCCTCACCCAGTTAAGTGGTACCTTCTGCTTTTTCTGTGTTTCATCTGTGGGCTCTCCATTGATGTGTGCCTCTCTATCCAGCCAGTCACTAATTTTAGCAATCGGCAGCCGCTCACTCATTCCCTGTACTTGCGCTCTGGCTGATGACACTACTTTTCCGACAGTATTACCGCGCACCAGTACAAGGAGTGAGCGTGCGGTGCTGGATTGCTAAGGGTAGTGACTGACTCGAGCATAAACTGAGGCTGAGTTTTCAGGCTGATTTTACAGCCTGAAAAACTTGGTTTTATACAAGAGTATATACGGTAATTACATTGATGTAGTAGATCTATGACATATTGACACCAATTAAGTGCTCTCTGTTACATTGTTACCAAAGTTACAAACCCCTTACTATTGTTTCTAAAGTAAGAACTGATATTTGTAAGAAGGGATTATTTTAAATTCCAATGAGATAAAAGGTGTAGTATGATTGACAGGGTAGTTTTAACTGAAATAAATTAGTACTGTCTAATGTCTGGGTAGAGTATTTAGCTTGAAATTATTGTCTTAAAAGTATTTGTCCAAATTTTAGTAAATGCAATAGTTTCAGAAGGTAGCAATTATTTTCATAGATTCATTGTTTTCATGGTTTATGGTTTATGTAGATTTCCTAGGAATTTTGTGAAACCTGTAATTTTTCTACCTTGTGTATCATTCCATAGATTTATGCAGGCCGCCTCGCCACTCTAATAAGGCAATGGTGAGGCAAAAACCTCAGACGGCACATTAAGAAGCCTTTAAGAAAAAAAAAGCAAAAAAACAAAAAGGGGCAAAACTTTATGCGTGAGAGAGTACTTATGCTTGAGAGTGTGTATATCCAGTATGTGTGAGAGGTTGTTATGTTCAGTAATTTGAGAGTGTGTATGTGCAGTATGGTGAGTGAGTGTGTATGCACAGTATGTGTGAGAGGAGTGTGTATGCACAGTATGTGTTGAGAGGTGTAGACCAGTATGTGGTGAGTGTATGTACAGATTATTGTAAGAGTATGTACAGTATGTGTCAGGGTGTGTATGTTAGTGCAGTATGTGTAAGATGTAGTACAGTATGTGTGAGATGATAGTACATTTGTAGTGAGAGGGTTAATAAGTAATGTTGACAGTATGAATATGTGAGAGGATGTACGTACAGTATGTGTGTGTGAATTTACAGTGTGTGAGAGGATGTATGTACAGTATGTGAGTGTGTACAGTATGTGTAATAGTTTATGCACAGTATGTATGAGTGTGTATGTACAGTGTGAGAGGGTGTATTTACAGTATGTGAGTGAATATAAAGTATGTGTGAGAGAGGGTGTATGTACAGTATGTGTAAGTGTGTATGTACAGTGTGAGAGAGGGTGTATTTACAGTAGTGTGAGTGTGAATATACAGATATGTGCGAGGTGTATGTACCGTGTGTGAGTGTGAATATACAGTATGTGTGAGGAGGGTGTATGTACGGTATGTGAGAATGTATATGTACTGTATGTGTGAGTGTGAATGTACAGTATGTGTGAGAGAGTATTTACAGTGAGTGTGAAGGTACAGTACGTGTGAGAGGATGTATGTACAGTATGTGTGTGTGAATTTACAGTGTGTGAGAGGGTGTATGTACAGTATGTGTGAGAGAGATGTATGTACAGTATGTGAGAGTGTACAGTAGTGTGAGTGTATGTACAGTATGTGTAAGAGTTTATGTACCAGTATGTATGAGTGTGTATGTACAGTGTGAGAGGGTGTATTTACAGTATGTGAGTAATATACAGTATGTGTGAGAGAGGGTGTATGTACAGTATGTGAGAATGTGTATGTACAGTATGTGAGAATGTGTATGTACAGTATGTGTAAGTGTGTATGTACAGTGTGAGAGAGGGTGTATTTACAGTATGGTGAGTGTGAATATACAGTATATGTTGTGAGGTGTATGTACAGTATGTGTGAGTGTGAATATACAGTATGTGTGAGAGGGTGTAGTGGTATGTACAGTATGTGAGAATGTGTATGTACTGTATGTGTGAGTGTGAATGTACAGTATGTGTGAGAGGGTGTATGTACAGTATGTGTGAGTGTGAAGTCCAGTATGTGTGTGTGTGTATGTACTATATGTGTGAATGTACAGTAAATGTGAGAAAGGATGATTGTACTGTACAGTATGTGTGGAAGTGTGTTATACAGTATGTGTGTGATGAACAGTATGTGGAGAGTAGATATGTACAGTATGTGTGAGGGGTGCAGTTACAGTATGTGAGAGAGGGTGTATGTACGTATATGAGAATGTGTATGTACTGTATGTGTGAGTGTGAATGTACAGTATGTGTGGAAGTGTGTAGGAACAGTATGTGTAAGAGTATGTAAAGTATGTGATGGTGTAGTTACAGTATGTGTGAGAGGTGATGTATTACAGTATTTGTTAAGTGTATTGTACAGTATGTGTGAAAGAGGGTGTATGTACAGTATGTGAGTGTGAATGTCCAGTATGTGTGTGAGTGTGTTGATATATGTGAATGTACAGTAAATGTGAGAGAGGATGTATGTACTGTACAGTATGTGTGACTGTGTATGTACAGTATGTGTGAGAGAGGGTGTATGTACAGTATATGAGTGTGTATGCACTGTATGTGTGTATGGACAGTATGTGTGAGTATGAATGTAAATATGTGTAAGAGTGTACAATATGTACAGTATTTGAGTGTGTATGTGTGAGTGTGAATGTACAGTAGTGTGAGAGAGTATTTACGGGTAGTAGTGGAATGTACGTGTGAGAGGATCTATGTACAGTATGTGTGAGTGGTGAATGTACAGATGTGTGAGAGAAGTATGTACAGTATGTGAGTGTGTACAGTATGTGGTGTGTGAATGTACAGTATGTGTGAGAGAATGTATGTACAGTATGTGAGTGTGTACAGTATATGAGTGTGTTATGTACAGTATGTGTGAGTGTGGTATGTACGAGTGAGGTGGGGTGTATTTACAGTATGTGAGTATATATGCAGTATGTGTGAGATAGGGTGTATGTACAGTATGTGAGAATGTGTATGTACAGTATGTGTAAGTGTGTATGTACAGTGTGAGAGAGGGTGTATTTACAGTATGTGTGAGTGGAATATATAGTATGTGTGAGAAGGTGTATGTACAGTATGTGTGAGTGTGAATGTACAGTATGTATGGTAGGGTTTATATACAGTATGTGTGTATGAACAGTATGTGTAAAAGCATGTATGTACAGTGTGAGAGAGGGTGTATTTACAGTATGTGTGAGTGTGAATATATAGTATGTGCGAGAAGGTGTATGTACAGTATGTGTGAGTGTGAATGTACAGTAGTATGGAAGTGTGTATATACAGTATGTGTGTATGAACAGTATGTAAAGGGTTTATGTACAGTGTGTGGTGAGTGAGTATGTACAGTATTTTCGAGAGAGGGTGTATTTACAGTATTTGTGAGTGGTGTTTGTACAGTATGTGTGAAAGAGGGTATATGTTCAGTATGTGTGAGTGTGAATGTCCAGTGTGTGTGTGTGTGTATGTACTTACAGGGTAATTCAATAAAAGTTCTTATTGTTTAAAATGGTGCTAATTTTGCCCCAAGCAATCAGATGTTAGCTTTCAAATGTTAAATAAGATCTGATTGGTTGGGGCAAATTAGCACCAGTTTAAACAATAAGAACTTTTATTGAATCTCCCTGTTAATGTGTAAATGTACAGTAAATGGGAGAGAGAATGTATGTACAGTATGTGTGAAAGAGGGTGTATGTACAGTGTGAGTGTGTATGCACTGTATGTGTGAGTGTGAATGTAAGTATGTGAGAGTGTATGTACAGTATGTGAGTGTGTATGTGCGACTGTGAATGTACAGTATGTGTGAGAGTATTTACAGTGAGAGTGTGAATGTACAGTATGCGTGAGAGGATGTATGTACAGTATGTGTGTGTGAATTTACAGTTTGTGTAAGAGGGGTATGTACAGTATGTGTGAGTGTAAATGTACAGTATGTGTGAGGAGAGGATGTATGTACGTGTGTACAGTATGTGTAAGAGTTTATGTACAGTATGTATGAGTGTGTATGTACAGTGTGAGAGGGTGTTTTACAGTATGTGAGTGAATTACAGTATGTGTGAGAGAGGGGGTATGTTCAGTATGTGAAAATGTGTAATACAGTATGTGTAAGTGTGTATGTACAGTGTGAGAGAGGGTGCTTTACAGTATGTGTGAGTGTGAATATACAGTATATGTGCAAGGTGTATGTACAGTATGTGTGAGTGTGAATATACAGTATGTGTGAGAGGGTGTATGTACAGTATGTGAGAATGTGTATGTACTGTATGTGTGAGTGTGAATGTACAGTTGTGTGAGAGAATGGATGTACAAGGTGATGTACATTGTGATGAGGGTGTATTTACAGTATGTGAGTGAATATACAGTATGTGTGAGAGAGGGTGTATGTAAGTATGTGAAATGTGTATATACAGTATGTGTAAGTGTGTATGTACAGGTGTGAGAGAGGGTGCATTTACCAGTATGTGTAAGTGTGAATATACAGTATATGTGCAAGGCATATGTACAGTATGTGTGAGTGTGAATATACAGTATGTGTGAGAGGGTGTATGTACAGTGAGAATGGTATGTACTGTGTGTGGTGAAAATGTACAGTATGTGTGAGAGGATGGATGTACAGTTGTGTTGAAAGTGTGTATAAAGTATGTGTGTATGAACAGTATGTGTGAGAATAGTATGTACAGTATGGTAAGGGTGTAGTACAGTATGTGTGAGAGGGGTGTTTACAGTATTTGTGAGTGTGTATGTACAGTATGTGTGAAGAGGTGTATGTACATGTGTGTGTGGTGTGAATGTCCAGTAGTCGTGTGAGTGTGTGATGTACTATATGTGTGAATGTAAAATGTGAGAGGATGTATGTACTGTACAGTATGTGTGACTGTAATGTAAAGTATGTGTGAGAGAGGGTGTATGTACAGTATGTGGAGTTGTAGCACTGATGTGTGAATGTACTGTATGTGTGTGTATGTACAGTATGTGAGAGTGTGTATGGACAGATGTGTGAGTATGAATGTAAGAATGTGTGAGAGTGTACAATGTACAGTATGTGAGTTTGTATGTGTGAGTGTGAATGTACATATGTGTGAGAGTATTTACAGTGAGAGTGTGAATGTACAGTGTGAGAGGATGTATGTCACAGTATGTGTGAGTGTGAATGTACAGTAGTGTGAGAGGGATGTATGTAACGTGTACAGTATGTGTTGTGATGTACAGTGTGTATAAGAGTTTATGTACAGTATGTATGAGTGTGTTTGTACAGTGTGAGATGGTGTATTTACAGTTGTGAGTGAATATACAGTAGTTGTGAGAGAGGGTGTATGTACCGTATGTGAGAATGTGTATATACAGTATGTGTGAGAGAGGGTGTATGTACAGTGAGTGTGTATGCACTGTATGTGTGATGGCTATATGTGTGTATGTACAGTATGTGAAAGTGTGTTTGAGGTATGAATGTAAGTATGTGTGAGAGGTACAATATACGGTATGTGAGTGTGCATGTGTGGAGTGGTGAATGTACAGTATGTGTGAGAGGAGTGTATGTACAGTATGTGAGTGTGTACAGTGTTGTGTGTATGTACAGTATGTGTGAGTGTGTAGTACAGTGTGAGAGGGTGTATTACAATATGTGAGTATATATACAGTATGTGTGAGAGAGGGTGTAGTACAGTATGTGAGAATGTGTATGTACAGTATGTGTGAGTGTGTATGTACAGTGTGAAGGTGGTTGTATGTATTTACAATATGTGTAGTATACAGTGTGTGAGAGGGGGTAGTACAGTATGGAAATGGATGTGTACAGTATGTGTAAGTGTGAATGAATATACAGTATATGTGCGAGAAGGTGTATGTACAGTATGTGGGAGTGTGAATATACAGTATGTGTGTAGAGGGTGTGTGTACTGTATGTGAGAATGTGTATGTTATGTATGTGTGATTTGAATGTACAGTGGGAGACTTTACTGTCGTAATCGACTGTATGGGACTTTAACCATCAGTTCTCACTATATGGGACCTATACAGTTTTTTTATATATGAAACTTTACTGTCTGTTCCCAATCTGTGGAACCTTTACCTCTGTTCACTGTATGGAACCTTTACTGTCTGTTCTCCTGTATGGACCTTTTGCTGTTCTACTATATGGGACACAGCTGAGTGAAGTGTACCTAATGAGCCCTATTACTCCTACTCCCAAAAATGGAAGCGAGTGCTAAAAACTACACCAATACATACACAAGCATATACAAAAAGACATCAAGCAAATATTGTGTGAAGAACTCACTTGAAGAGTAGGAGGTGATCGGTGTGACATACCCTGGATCCTGCACTCTAATGTGCCAACTAGGAAGCAGCACCCAAAATCCATAAACATTTAAGGCTTCAGTGGGGTAGTTAATACTCAATATAATAATCCTGCTGGTGAACCAGGTATAGCTGCCCCGAGTCCTTCGCTTAAACATCGATCCTCATACTATGGGTTCGCTGACCCGCTGGTCTATGGGTCCTATGAAGCCCTAATCCTGTGATACCCAGGGTTCGCAGACACTGTGATACTATGGGTACACCACCCTCTGATACTTAGGGTCCCTGACCCTCTGATCCAGACTTACTTCCCTCTATAATTGATTCCCCGAATCAAATAACTTGTTCAGATCGGAGGTGCCCAGAGCCTACAAGCTCGGAAGACAAAGAAATGAGTTTGAAATATCTTACCGAACCAATGGGATGACCTCTATCTAAAAAAAACTGAAAGGGAAACGGTCAGTTGTATCAATGTGTCTAAGTATCCACAATTACCAAGTAAACCAGCGAGCCTCAGATTGATCTGGTCGGATCCCCGGAGAGTGATTATAATAAGAAAAAGACAGAATCTGCACTTCCAAAATCATTCTCTCTCTTTAACATTAGGTCTTATAGTGTAGCATCTGGTTATATAAGCACATAGTCACATGATTACACAAAATATAGATGAAAAAGACGAGAAAGTGTTAGGTTTCGTTTTTAGAGAATTAGTGACGTTTCACAGTGTTCTTTCATGATGATACTACTTCCATTTTACTTCAAGGTTAGAATCCCTGAATATGCTGGGAAACCAACAAAATCCATGTTATCTTATGGGAGTGAAGAATACTGGTAGTGAGAAAGAACACCAGGAAACTTCTAAAGAATAAAACACCGGAATGAAGAAAATCCAGGATCATAGACTTAAAAGCTCTTTTATTATGGGAACGGAAGCAAACATAAGACAGATACGCCTGACAGTTTCGTGCAACAGAGCCCTTAATCATAGGCTGATTAGTGTACTCATGCCACCATTCAAATAGCCCCCATAACCAGGCCCCCGCCCACTAAAGGAGGGAAGAAGTCAAGGAAATTAGACCTATAAGCTAGGTGGCATAGTTCCCCTTAATAAAGGTTCACTGTTATGATTAGAATTCGTAAGAGACAGCTATAAGGTTACCGTCGATTTGGCAACATAGAAGTTTCTTTATGTGTTTAAGGGAATACATAAAGATCCATTTTATCTTTATCTGGAATATGTTCCTATTTTATTATAACATTGTAGGTTTGTTTCCCTATGCCGCCTAAGCAATAGCTGACTACTTGACTCCTCCCTTTAGTGGGCGGGCCTGGATTGGGGCTATATGAATGGCGGCATGGAGTGCACTATCAGCCATGATTAAGGGCTCTGTTTGGCATGAACCATTGTCCAGGCGTACTGTTTTATGTGCTTCGCCATGACTACAATAACTCGTACAAGGAATGTCTCCCAGTATTTGGTCAACAATCTATTCAGTATCCTTACATCCAGTTTGATCCCTCGGTTCACTCATGTGTCCGCGCGTCCTACTGCTAGTCTTAAGTTATTCCACTCTTATTTTTTGGGATTCCTTTCACGTTTTGTCGGGGTGCCTCACTGATCCGGCGCTTAATCTTTGTTCCTTACTCCCTCACATCTGTCGAACTGTCATACACCCGGCTACCTTCGCGTGTTATACATTGATTATCACTCCGGTTCAACCGCTGGGAAATTTAATTTTTGGTTCCTGTTCGTCTACTCCTCGTGATCTGGTATCAGTTAAAACTATTCTATATAACCCTAGCATACTGGATTTACCAAGTAAACACCTCTGTCTTAACTTGTGCTGGATACTTTTTTTCAACTGCCCTCCCCTTCCCGGTGTCGTTACTCGTACATCCGCCCTCAGTCGCATACACGCTTCTTGTACATGTCACGATGTCTGTACTCGGAGGGTGGACCCACTATACCCGTTTATCGCTTGTCACTCACATGTCCACAGACCGCACTGCCTTTTCTAACGCTTGTGCCTACTGCCTTTCCTCATCTCTTTTCCCCCCCCCCCCCCCTCCCTCCCCCCTCCCTCCCCTTAGGGCCGAACCTACAACGTACCCCCCTTCATTACCCACACCCCCTTGTTACCGAGTCGGCGCGAGTGCGTCTCCTCACCCTCCACCACGCCTGCTCCCCCTCCCTACCCCGCTTTTTCCGGGCCCCCACCTGCCCTGCCCACCCCACCCCCCCACTCCTCCACCTGGCACCTGCTTTTCCACACCTCTCCCTTAACGTCCCTTTTCCACCCCGAGGGGGGGGGGTTCGACACCAACTGTCTGCCATGTACAATGCTGTTTTAACACCTTACTCTGGGCGTTCCTATAACACCTCTTAGCCACTATCTAATCACACCCTTAACACGTGGCTGTGATATGCTAATTGGGATTTTCCAGGGTACATAATTGCCACAGATTCTTGTACAAGTCATTCTGAATTGAGAAAGCCAGTCGGATGACTAGCGAAACGTCTTCAAGAACTACATTTCAAGTCCAGTTGATCTAATTGAATACAACAGATACTACTAAATTCTCATTCATTGGCAATCCAGATGTTTGGAAACTACAACTCCCAGCATGCTTTAGTAGCTGGGAGTTGTAGTTTCCAAACATCTACACCCTCACCCTCCCACCCAGTTAAGTTGGTACCTTCTGCTTTCTTCTGTGTTCATCTGTGGGCTCTCCATTGATGTGTGCCTCTCTATCCTGCAGTCAGTCACTAATTTTAGCAATCCGGCAGCCGCTCACTCATTCCCTGTACTTGCGCGTCGGCTGATGACACTACTTGGTGCCGGACAGTGACGTTAGCCGGCGCACCAGTACAAGGAGTGAGCGTGCGGCTGCTGGATTGCTAAGGTTAGTGACTGACTCGAGCATAAACTGAGGCTGAGTTTTCAGGCTGATTTTACAGCCTGAAAAACTTGGTTTATACAAGAGTATATACGGTAATTCTACATTGATGTAGTAGATCCTATTGACACCAATTTAAGTGCTCTCTGTTACATTGTTACCAAAGTTACAAACCCCTTTACTATTGTTTCTAAAGTAAGAACTGATATTTGTTAAGAAGGGATTATTTTTAAATTCCAATGAGATAAAAGGTGTAGTATGATTGACAGGGTAGTTTTAACTGAAATAAATTAGTACTAGTCTAATGTCTGGGTAGAGTATTTAGCTTGAAATTAATTTGTCTTTAAAAGTATTTGTCCAAAATTTTAGTAAATGCAATAGTTTCAGAAGGTAGCAATTATTTTCATAGATTCTATTTGGTTCATGGTTTATGGTTTATGTAGATTTCCTAGGAATTTTGTGAAACCTGTAATTTTTCTACCTTGTGTATCATTCCATAGATTTATGCAGGCCGCCTCGCCACTCTAAATAAGGCAATGTGAGGCAAAAACCTCAGACGGCACATTAAGAAAGCCTTTAAGAAAAAAAAAGCAAAAAACAAAAAGGGGCAAATACTTTATGCGTGAGAGAGTACTTATGCTTGAGAGTGTGTATATCCAGTATGTGTGAGAGTGTGTTTATGTTCAGTATATTTGAGAGTGTGTATGTGCAGTATGTGTGAGTGAGTGTGTATGCACAGTATGTGTGAGAGTGAGTGTGTATGCACAGTATGTGTGAGAGTGTATGCCCAGTATGTGTGAGTGTATGTACAGTATCTGTAAGAGTATGTACAGTATGTGTCAGGGTGTGTATGTGCAGTATGTGTAAGAGTGTATGTACAGTATGTGTGAGAATGTGTATGTACAGTTTGTGTGAGAGGGTATAGTATGTGTGACAGTATGCACAGTATGTGAATGTACAGTATGTTAGACGGTGTATGTACAGTATGTGTGAGAGGTTGTGTGCACAGTATGTGATTGTGCACAGTATTTGAGTGTGAATGTACAGTAGGTGAGTGTGAATGTACAGCACGTGTGAGAGTATGTACAAAATGAGTGTATGCACAGTATATGTGAATATATGTATTATATATTATTATATGAGTGTATCTACAGTATGTGTAAGTATGTACAGTATGTGTGAGTGTATTAGCAGTTTGTGTGAGAGGGTGTATGTACAATATGTGTGAGAGGATGTATGTACAATATGTATGAGACGATGTACACTATGTGCAAGAGTGTGTATGTACAGTATGTGTGAGTTGTGAATGTAAGGTATGTGTGAGGGTGTATGTACAGTATGTGTGAGAGTGTATGTACAGTATGTGTGAGGGAGTGTAAGTATAGTATGTGTGAGTGTAAATGTACAGTTAGTATGAGAGTATGTACAGTATGTATAAGAATGTATGTACAATATATGTGAGAGTGTATGTACAGTATGTGTGAGTGTATGTACAATGTGTAAGTATGTACAGTATGTGTAAGAGGATATATGTACAGTAGGTGTAAGAATGTGTGTACAGTATGTGAGAGTATGTACAGAATGTGTGAGAAAGTGTAAGCATAGTATATGTCCGTGTAAAAGTACAGTATGCATGAGAGGGTGTATGTACAGTATGTGAGAGTATGTATAGTATGTGTGAGTGTAAATGTACAGTAAGTATGAGAGTATATACAGTATGTATAAGAATGTCTGTACAGTATATGAGAAAGTGTATGTACAGTATGTGTGAGTGTATGTACAATATGTGTAAGTATGTACAGTATGTGCAAGAGGATGAATGTGCAGTATATGTAAGAATGTGTGTACAGTATGTGTGAGAGTATGTACAGTGTGTGAGTATGTACAGTATGTATAAGAATGTATGTACAGTATGTGTGAGAGTATGTACAGTATGTGTGAGAATGTGTATGTACAGTATATGTGAGAGTATGTACAGTATGTGTGAGAATGTGTATGTACAGTATATGTGAGAGTATGTACAGTATGTGTGAGAATGTGTATGTACAGTATGTGAGAGGGTGTATGTACAATATGTGTGAAAGGATGTATGTACAGTATGCATGCGACTATGTATATTATGTGTAAGGGAGTGAATGTACAGTATGTGTTTGTGTGAATGTAAGGTATGTGTGAGAGGGTGTATGTACTGTGTGAGAGGTTGTATGTACAGTATGTGAGAGTGTGAATATACAGTATGTGTGAGTGTATGTACAGTGTGAGTGAATGAAAGTACAGTACGTGCAAGTGTATTTATAGTATATGTGAGAGGGTGTGTTTACAGTATGTGTGAGTGTGAATATACAGTATGTGTGAGTGCATGTACAGTGTGAGAGTATATGAAAGTACAGTATGTGTAAGTGTATTTACAGTATGTGTGGAAGGGTGTGTGTACAGTATGAGAGAGTGTGTGCACAGTATGTGTGAGAAAGTATGTATAGTATGTGTGTGTACACTATGTGTGTGAAAGTGTATGTACAGGATTGTGCGAGTGTATAAGTACAGTTTCTGACAAAAGTCTTGTCGCCTGTGTACTTTGCAGTAACTCCTGCTATTAAGCTGATTTTTAATTGATTAATTGGTGTTAGAAATAGCTCATATAAAAAGCTAAAGCCCTCACAAATAATATTAAATGTACTGGTAAAAAATAGTTTCACTGAAAAAAAAGATTTATCGTTCAATTAAGACAGAAAGGTCAAAATGTTGCAAGACAGAAGTGTAGTCGTCTATACAGAAAATGATCTACTTTACAGCCAATCCAAAAATTTGTCAGTAAATTAAGTAGTGGTGCTGTGAGATCCAAATTTAATATCTTGTATGACTTCCATGAGCTTGAAGGATAGCATCCATGCGGTTTGGCAAGGATTCATACAATTTATTGATGAACTCATCAGGAATAGCCAAGAAAACAGTCTTGCATGCCTCCCAGAGTTCATCAATATTCTTTGGTTTCGTCTTCCATGCTTCCTCTTTCATCCTACCCCACATATGCTCAATGACATTCATGTCAGATGACTGGGCTGGCCAATCCTTTAGCATCTTGATCTTCTTTGCCTTAAGGAACTTTGATGTGGAGATGGAAGTATGCGATGGAGCACCATCCTGCTGCAGAATTTGGCCTTTTTTATGGTTTGGAATATATGAGGTAGCTAAGATTTCTGGGTATTTTACACTATTGATGTTGCCTTCCACTCTGCAGATCCCTCACATAACCCCATACTGGATGTAACCCCAGACCATGATTTTGCCTCAACCAATCTGAAAAATCCACCTTTTTGCCACTTCTCCAGTGTCCATCCCTTTAGCGGGCTGTGGGACTTGCCACACGTTTTTTCAGTTGTCTTTTGGTTAGTGCTGGCTTATGGGCACTGATTCAACCATGGAGGCCATTTCGAGAAATAATCTGACAAACTGTTCTGGTTAACACAAGGATTTCAGGTGACCAGGTCTCCTGGAGCTCTGCTGCAGTTGAAAATGGACTTGCCTTGGATTTTCGAGCCAACAAACGGCCCTCTCCAGCAGTTGTCTTGCCGTATCTGCCTGACCTGGGCTTGTCAAAAACTTCTCCAGTCCAATTCTTTTCTTTATCCTCTGAACTTGACGCTGAGAGACATTGAAGGTGGGCGCCACATCAGCAGTGGATTTGGTCTTCAGCCTCTTGATAATCAACACAGTCTCAGGCATGTTTGAATCTTAGGCATGTTTGCAGAGGTCTATTTGCAGTTGATGTGAAGGTCTAGTGTACTGGGGTTCTTTTTATACACACCTGACACCTAATTGATCCATTATTAGTCACAGGTGAAGCCCATTGACAAGGCGACAACACTTGTCTTTGCAAAAATTGACTCACTGGGCTTCACCAAGCTGTGAATATTAGAACACTTTTTGTTAGTTTCGTTTTGCATTGAAACATTATTACAAAAGCGGTTTGTGGTAAAATTAACCATTTTTTAAAAACAAAATCTGCATTAGAATTATTGTTAAGCAGCACTTCAGGTCTATTTGTACACAAGTGACGAGACTTTTGTCAGAAACTGTACAGTAAGTGTGAAAGAGTATGAAAGTACAGTATGTGAGTGTGTATGTACAGTATGTGAGAAGGTGTGTTTACAGTATGTGTGAGTGTAAATGTACAGTATGTGTGAGCGTATATACAGTATGTGTGAATGTATGTATAGTATATGTAAGTGTGAATATACAGTATGTGTGAAAGGGTGTATGTAAAGTATTTGTGAGTGTATATGTACAGTGTGTGTGAAAGAGTATGAAAGTACAGTATATGTGTGAGTGAAATCTACAATATGTGTGACAGTGTGTATGTAAAGTGTGTGTGTATATACAGTATGTGTGAGAGTATGTACAGTATGTAGGAGTGTAGGTACAGTGTGAGTGTATGTCCAGTATGTGTGAGTGTGTGTATGTCCAGTATGTGCGAGTGTGTATGCACAGTATGTAACATAGTAATTGAGGTTGAATAAAGACATCCACAAGTCCAACCTATTCACTCTCTTTTTTTTTTATATATATTTTTTTTAACCCTACCTTAACAGTTGATTGGTGAAATTCCTTCCTGACTCCAAACGGCAATCGGAAAGTATCCCTGGATCAACCAGATCTATATGTATTAATACCAGTAATTCTCAATATTTTTTAGTTTTAGAGACTTATCCAGGCCTTTTTTAAAGTTATTTAATGAACTTTCCATTACCACATCTGCTGGAAGACAGTTCCACAGTTTCACCGTTCTCACTGTAAAGAAACCTTTCCTAACCTGAAGATAAAACTTCTGTTCTTCCAACCTTAAAGGATGTCCACAAGTCCTCTGATATGACCTATTAGTGAACAATGCACCGAGAGTTCATTGTATGGCCCATTAATATATTTGTATAAGGTTATCATATCCCCACGCAAACGTCGCTTCTCCAATGTAAACAGTCCTAACTTGTCTAATCTGCCTGCATATTCAAGTCCCTCCATTCCCCTTATTAATTTAGTTGCCCTTCTCTGAACTGCTTCCATTTCCAAGATGTCCCTTTTGTATATGGGATTCCAAAACTGCACTGCATATTCCAAATGAGGCCTTATCAGTGCCTTGCAAAGAGGAGAATAATATATTTCTCTCTTGAATCTATTCCCTTCTTTATACAAGACAAATCTTGCTAGCTCTAGCCATTGCTACCTGTCATTGTTTGCTACAAGCCAACAAGTCTTATCTACCAGAACTTATCTACCCCCAAATCTTTTTCCATTACAGATGCACTTAACACAGTTATTTATGGTGTAGGTGGCAGAGGGATTATTAAATCTCAAATGCATCACTCTACAATTTTCAACATTGAATCTCATTTGCCATTCTGCTGCCCATTTTGATAATCTATCTAGGTCTGCTTGTAACACTTGCACATCATTTGAAGTTTCCAAAGCTCTACATAGTTTAGTGTCATCAGCAAACACAGATCTTGCTCTCAATGCCCCCTTCTAATGACTTCATTTATAAACAGATTAAACAGAAGCGGCCCCAGTACAGAACCCTCTGATGTGTGAGAGTGTGTATGTACAGAATGTATGAAAGTGTTTTTACAGAATTTGTGCGTAGAGTATGCATGAGTTTGTAATGAGTTTTTTCCAGCCAGTCAGCTTTTTTTTACTAGTGTCATTTTGATAGCAAAAGGTTTTTGTGGGGGGGCATATTTGCCCTTTAAAAGTGACTGGGGTGTGTCGCTGTAGGTGTAGCCTAAATGCAAGAGCTTCATTTGTTTGAATCTAAAAAAGCTGTCCCTAGATTTTTTTTTTAAATGTTGGTAACTATGGCAGTTTCGTGGTGGAACATGGATTTAGGATGGAACAAAGGGAAATGTGAGAGACAAAACAGGAGAGAAAGAGAGAGAGTGTGTGAGAGATAGAAGATAGAGACCGCAGGAGAGAGAAAGTGTGAGAGATACACGATAGAGACTACAGGAGAAAAAAGTGAGAGAGAATAGAAACTGCAGAGAGAGAGTATAAGATTATAGAGATTGCAAGAGAGAGGAAAGGTAAGATATAAAGGATATAGAATGCAGGAGAGAAAGTGTGAGAGATTGAAGATAGAGATTGGAGGAGATAGTGTGTGTGAGAAATAGATGATAGAGGACTGCAGGACAGAGAGTAAGGGCAAGGCCACGCTGCGCCGCAAACGCACAAGATTGCTGTTGCCGTGATTTCTGATTTCGCCTTTGCGTGCTGCATATAGGCGGCAATCAAAGTTTGATTCAGGGGGCAAAAACCCTAGAGACACCCAGGACTTAAGAGGAAACTGTGGTTCAAAAATTACTTTAGGTAAATTGATAGAAATTGCTCTCTGAGAATTTTTGCATTTATTTCCATTGTTATTTTACATAGTTTTGAAGATATTTTTGTGAGTGATATGGCAGCATCACCAGGTCCCCTGCACTTCCTGCTCTGAAACCTGTCAGTCAATCTGCCCTGTGTCTCCTCCCCTTTGCAGCCCCCCATGTCCCTCCAGTTGCAGGCCCCCCTTGGCCCATACCCTTACAGCCCCATGTGGCCCCGCCCACTCACAGGTGCCGTGGCCCCGCCCACTCACGGGTGCCTAAGCCCCACCCGCTCACAGGTGCTGTGGGCCACCCTGACACCCCTTTACCCCCCCCCCCAAAAAAAAACTCTGTGGAAACAGCCTTTTCAGGCAGAGTGAGAACTCTGTCTGAAAAGACTGTTTTCACATAGTGAGAGAGAAGGGCTGTAGATACCCTTACCTTCTCTGCAGCTCCTTCACACAGTAGAGAGGAGGAGGGACTTCCTGTCTCCCTCACACACTGAGGGAGTCTGAGGCTGTGCTCGCTGGCGGCACTATGCAGAGAAGCCTTAGGAATGTCACATGTCAGCCTACCACCATTAACTTTCTGGTCAGTCATTTCTGTATATCTTGGGATGTGGAGCACGTAGAGAGGTGGTTGATGGCTCATTTTAAAAGTAGAAACTACCTTGTTTGGAGACCACACTTCCCCTTTAAGTTATAGTATGTATAGTTACTTAGTAACTAAAGGGGGGGAAATGATAAAGGAAATAATACTTAATCAATGTTATAATTTTTTAGAATAACTTCTAAATTATGCTTGAATTAGACATGGCATGAGGAATATAGGAAGTATATATAACATGGGTCCCTTGGATCTCTTGTCACAAATGGATAACATGTTTAAAGGGCATCTATAGTGAAAAAAACACATTGCCCCTTTGCAAAGTTAAATTCATGTACTCTGTGCTGCCTTAATCCTATCTCTGTCAGTGACTTTGTTTAACCATGGTGTCAGATCTCTGTGTAGCACTCCCCCCTTCCCCCTCCCATTACCTCCTCCATGTCTCCACTGCGGCTAACCGACAAACTTATAATGTGCAGTAGGAGTTAAAAAATCAACATCCTGAAAAACACACCCACGCACAATGGCCAATAGAAAGCAAGCTGTCCTGGAGACACAGAAGATGAAGGAGAACAGTAAAGTTTACGATCTCTCACTTTGTGACCCATCATCAATTAGTGAAAGCTAATAAGAAGGGGTGTCAAGTTCAGCCTTATATCTACCATCAAACCTACCTCTCTCCCCCTGCTAATGCGCGTATCTCTATGTTAATTACAGAACAGGGAGGGGGGATCACATCACAGGGATTTGATTGACAGTCCAAGTAGAAGTAGAGGAATTGCAATCACGTATTCTTCTAACTGGTGTATCTCAGGACAGAGAGGGAACCTGAAAAAATGAAGACACTCTGGGGGTTGTGGGGAATTATAGAACACATGGAAATAAAGAAAAAAAAAGTTCATTTTCCCACTATAGATGCCCTTTAATCTTCCTCTGTGTTATTGGCTTGTGACGTATGGTTAAGATTGTGTATAAAAAGAGCTCTGTGCAAGGGTTATTCACTAGCCTTTTGAGTAACCAGCACGTGTTTACATTCATATGCAACAAATAAACTCTTCTATCAACATCTAATACTATGTAACTATGTAAACATTCTTGTTGGACCACTTGTACTGGAAGCTGAAAACCACTTGGGACTTAACAGGGTCCACTGCTTCCTCTGGCCAGACTGACTCATCTTTTGGGTGTCGGAACAGTCTGATGGGGCCAATCCATGTAAAGCTCTGTACCTTGTTGTTGCAAAGTAAGCAATTCAAGTGGAGAGTGAGCAAGCACAGGCTGGTTCAAAGAACAGCGTTTTAAGCAGACCACTGATGAGGCACCTTGAGGGATTAAATAGACAATCAGCATTTTTTCTCAAACAGGTTCCTGAAAATTTCACAGGGGTAATAATGATTGGCAAGCAATTCTGACTGGCATAAGAAACAAGTATAAAAGTTAATCAATGCAGCTTCAGACTTTTTAGGTTACAGGTGCCCACAAGCAAGTTTGAGAAAATTTGCAGCCCTCTGGACCAGCGAGTAGCCAAAACATAGTCTGGAAAGAAAGGGCTTATTAGAAAAAAATTATAATACTGATAATGAGGAAGTAGAATAGCTAATGATAATGATAAAGTTCTGAGGGGAATGGTAGGAACTATTCACATCAGCTTCAAAGAACTGCAAAGAAGAATAGGCCTCAATTGCACACAAGGCTCTAAAAGGGAAAAGGTCAATAAATCCAATAGTACCCCAAATAAAAAAAAAAAAAACAGTCCCATCTGGTATTTAGACCCAAAAGGAGAAGGATCAAGGCACTGTAGAAAGTGAGAGTCCCCAATGAGTGGAAGCAGGAGCGCCCATTGAGAAGCAGGGGAAGCTCTGGTACCCCAATGTTTTTATTTTAAGGTTCTAAATAATAAAACAATTCCTTAAAAAATCTTTCATCTGCTTAAAATGTATAGCAGTTAAATTGTTAAAACTGTACACTCAAAGTAAAATTGAGAAATATATCTTTAAAATATTACCCTTGCTTTTTTTTCGGCCTCAAGGCGCTGCATAATGAGCATGGTATCCATATCATCCTCCTCCTCCTCATCATCATCATCATCATCGTCATCCTTTTGCTTTGACTCTTGAAGTCTCTTTTGGAACTGCCATTCAAGCATTAATTTTCTAAGACGATCATTTTCTTCAGAAGATCGGTCGGGTTTGTTCTGCAAATCATTGATTTCTCTGCTTAGCATATCTACAATGTGCATCTGCTGCTGTTTCTCTAGCTTCTCCTTGGCGTCCCTTTTCCATGGATCTGGTGAAAGGCTGTCTGTGGAAGACAGGTCCTCTTTACTGACTGTAATGTACTGAAGGTCCTTTCGCTCTATGGTGCGAGGCTGCTGCTGAGGTTGAAGCTCCCTGATAACAGTTTCCTGTGGTGGAAGAAGAGAAGCATTTTTTTCTGTTCTGATTTGTGTAATGCTAGGAGGAGGAATAACTGGTAAAGTCTGTGGAAGAACAGCTGGAGGACGTGCATGACCTAACTTTCTTTCTTGCTCTCGCCTCTTCCTCTCTCTTTCTTCTTCCAGGCGTGCCTTCTCCTTCTCGTACCACCGGTGTTGCTCTTCCCATTTTTTGTGATCTGCAGCAGTTACTTGCAAATTTGATGGTGGCCCTAGATGTGTTTCTGGTGGTGGAGGTGGGAGAGGCAAATCAATAGGCACTTCTTCTACCTCTGCTACATAATGAACTGGTGGAGGTGGTGGGGGTGGAAGGTCTTTTCTAATAGGCTGGGGCATAAGAATTGTTGCAGGCTGAGAAGAAACGGGTGTTTTCCAGCGACCAGGGCCTGTTTTATTCAATAAAGAACTTGAAGGGTATACCATATAATTTGTAAGGTCTAGACTAGAAATGCTTGTTTCTACAGAGGAGCTTTGATTAAATAAGGTGTCTGTGCTATCAAGATTCCTTTCCAGATGTTCAACATCCCTAGACATCTTAGAATCCAAACAAATTCTCTCTTTTTGAAATATCACATTATCATTTTGTCCTTCATGGGAATGTGCAGTTTTCTGCAAAAACAAAAGAAAACAACATTATATACAGTATCTCCACCCAGAATAACAAACACATATTAAATGGCTAAAACAGATGTTTCCACACCAATATGAAAGCCCCTGAATGTCATATAGCTGTTGATTCCTTTTGATTCCTTTGTTTCAAGACAAAAGCATTAGTTCCTTAACCTACCATGAACAATACAATGTAGACAGGTGCATTTAGTGAAAAAATCTGAAAATATCTGTTTTTTAAGTTAATGCACAATCTGTACGGTTTGTTATTTTCTCGAATCTTCCTTTGGAAATGGTATGTAAATTACATTATGTAAATAATGTTTCCTATTATTTCGTGGTGGCTAGGAAGTAAACTGCAAAAAGTAATTTTTTTATTTTTCATGAAAAGCAAAAGAATAAAAGGAGATGTTTCCTAGATTTTTCTAAGTTCCTGGGTCGGGTTGCGGGTCTGAAACATGCAAGTGGGAAGTATGAAGGTGGGAATAAAATTGGGTTGTGTGCGGGTAATCTGGAAAATCAGATCAATGCAGGACTATAGTACTGACCACAAATTAGGCATTTGTTTGCCAAAAGAGTATGTTTCACATTAGCAGTGTTTGTTTCATATGCAAAGACCTCTAGGTTAAAATTTGCCCTCCTAAAAGAATCACCTTTTAAAGGGTATGTCCACCACTCAAACTAACCCACTACTATTGTAACTATTACTACACTATTATGTAGTTTAAAAAAAATATTTACATCACCCCTGTTCTCCTGCAGTGCTTGCCCAAAGTCCAGGAAACTGAAGAGTAGGGGGAGCTGTCTTCCTGTTCCAAAAGGTTTCTTCCTCCTCCTTGTCCTCCAAGAGGACAGTGGCATGCACAGGGAGCCCCTTTCTCCCCCAACCAATCCCAACATGGCTGCCCTTCACCTAGCGTAAAATGTTTCTGATATAATGTAGGGCATCCATTGCCAATCCCAACCGCTATGTTAGATTGCTAGACTCTACTTACAGCTTTTCGTTCTTGCAGTGCTCTCCATTGACAGCAGGAGTGTTTGTGATTATATAGTTCTCTGGCAAGCAGGGAGATGGTTCAGCAGCTGGAGTGAGGGGCTGTAAGTAGAGTTTGGATTCTTTTTTTTAGCAATCTAATATTGGGGGTGGGGAGGGATTATATTAAATATCAAAAAAATATTTAGAGGGTGGAGATGCCCTTTAAATTGCATTGGTTACGCTTTCAGGCTGTAATAAGCTAGCAAAATGTATGACAGATCATTCCATGGTATGTTATGACAGGTACTACATATTGTAAAATTTAGAATATGAAAAGGAATTAGTAGTTTTACATCATTCAATCATATTCCTTTCATGTATATCAAATATTGCACTGATTCCTCTTTTCAGAATTTAAATATGTAATTTTTCCTTGTTTTCTATTATGTTAATAGTGTTTTAAAGGAAAAGTTAATTGGGAAATATTTTTTAAATTCTTAATTTATATACTCTTAAAAGCATGTGTATTTGCACTGAATATCCCCTTGGCCGCAGCCACACTATGACAGACAGCAACATGCTAGAAAAGCATGTATTAACATCCATTTGTGATGCGCAAAAAAGTGAGTATCGCATGCGCTCAATAAACAGATTACAATGCGGCAACCCACATTGTGTTAGCCTGGCATGCGTTTTTCATGCGCTGATGCGGTCATTAGCACATGAGGAAAACGCTAGTGTGACCTACCCTATTAAACCCTATTAAGAAAAAATATGTACACGTAATGACTATCTTGCCCATAATATATTTCCCTTTAAACTCTTTAATAAGTAATAACTGGAATAAGATACACTTTCCTTTTAAAAATGGTAATTGTGATGCACTCCTTTAATCTCTTTAATAATAAAATGCTTGTAAATTACAAAGTAGAAAAGTCTTAACACATTTTTCCATTCCTTTCTACAATAAAAAAATTAGTACATGACACTTGCCCATTAATCTCTGCAGGAAAAAAAGGCTTGTAAATTGCAAACTTTGCCTTTAATATTGGCAGTAAGAAAATATAGTTAAATTGAATAAAATCTGGTAAATGGAACACGTTTTCTTTAATCTCTGATGTAAGGAAAAACTACTAAATGGTACAGTCTGTATTTTCATATCCCTTATTTTACAGACATCCCACTCAGCCAAATGTGGCTTCTGGGCAGGGGTGGGGGAATGGTGCAGAGTTGAAGTGGCGTGGCACAGAGGGCCATCATTCAGGGTGGGATGGAGGTAGAGTTAGGGCATGGGGGATGTTCCAGGGGCATTGCGAACTAAAAATGGGCATCTTATTAGTTGTAGTCAGCATGGATTTATGAGAAATAGATCATGCCAGACAAATGTAATTGTTTTTTTATGAAGAAGTAAGAATTTAGATTCAGGCACAGTAGTGAATGTGGTATACTTGGATTTTGCGAAAGCTTTTGATACTGTGCCACATAGGTGACTAATGTATAAGGAGGACTGTTGGCCTAGAAGAAAACATTTGTTCATGGATAGAGAATTGGTTATTGGATCGCAAACAGAGTGGTGGTAAATGGAGTTACATCTATGTGGGGCCACTTTTGGCAGCAGCAACACCAGGTCCCCTGCACTTCCAGCTTCCTGCTCTGAAACGGTCAGTCAATCTGTCCTGTGTCTCCTCCTCCCCTTTGCAGCCCCCCTGGTCCCTCCCACTCACAGACCCCATGGTCCCTCCAGTTGCAGGCCCCCCATGGCCCATTATCTTACAGCCCCATGTGGCCCCGCCCACTCATGGATGTCTAAGCCCCACCCACTTGTGAGTGTCCAAGCCCCGCCCACTTGTGGGTGTCTAGGTCCTGCCCACTTACGGATGTCTAAGCCCCACCCACTCACGGGTACCGTGGGTTACTCAGACCCCTCATACCTTCTCTGTCAGGACTTCACACAGTAGAGAGGAGGAGGGACTTCCTGTCTCCCTCACACATTGAGGGAGTCTGAGGCTGTGCTCGCCGGCGTCACTGTGTAGGAAAAGCCTCAGGAATGTCACATGTCAGCCTCCCACCCATTAACTTTGTGGTCAGTCATTTCTGTATATCTTGGGCTGTGGAGCAGGTAGAGAGGTGGTTGATGGCTCGTTTTAAAGGTAGGAAACTGGCCTTTCATTTAAACTTAACTTGTTTGGAGACCACAGTTCCCCTTTAATAATCCCTGTGCCACCTACACTATAAACTCTGTGTTAAGTGAATCTGTAATGAAAATAGATTTGGGGGTTCTGGTAGATAACAGACATAGCTATAGCAAACAATGCCAGACAGCCACGGCTAGAGCTAGCAAGATATTGTCTTGTATAAAGAGAGGAATAGATTCAAGAGAGAAAAATATTATTCCCCCTCTTTACAAGGCCTCATTTGGAATATACGGTGCAGTTTTGGAATCCCATATTTAAAAGGGACTTGGAAATAGAAGCAGTTTAGAGAAGGGCAACTAAAATAATAAAGGGACTGGAGGGGCTTGACTATGCAGGCAGATTAGACAAGTTAAAGCTGTTTACATAGGAGAAGTGTCGTTTGTCGTTTGCGTGGGGATATGATAACCTTATACAAATATATTAATGGGCCATACAATAAACACTCTAAACACTCCATTTTCCAGGATTTAGTTATTTTGTAAAAAAAGAACTGAAAAGCAAATTAACCACATTTTCTTACTGCACAGATAGGTAAAGTGTGCAATTTACAAGCCTTTTTTTCTGCAGAGATTAAAGGGCATGTGTCATGTACTACTCTTTATTGTAGAAATGAATGGGAAAATGTGTTTGGACTTTTCTTCTTTGCAATTTACAACAGCACCCCATAACTTTCCTATATGGTATATTATTTACCACCACCTCATTGGCTGCTCCTAAAATCTCAATGCATTCTCCTATAAACATATAAATATTCTTATACAATATACGGGAATAAGGGATGAGAAGTGGAGTAGTGCAATCAACACATATATGGGCATCTTTCCCCCCCTCCGGATCAATCTTTCGTAACTGGTGCCCTACATATAAGAGCTTTTTCTGTAGTGTATGGTACCTTATGTTAAATTAAAACAAGCAGCAGAACTGTTTGTAGCCCCCTGCTTGTAGTTCTGTATCAGAGCGCCAGGGGATCGAAGAACTGTAAGTAGATATCTGTTGTATTCAATTAGATCAACTGGACATGAAATGTAGTTCTTGAAGACGTTTCGCTAGTCATCCGACTGGCTTTCTCAATTCAGAATGACTTGTACAAGAATCTGTGGCAATTATGTACCCTGGAAAATCCCAATTAGCATATCACAGCCAGGTGTTAAGGGTGTGATTAGATAGTGACTAAGAGGTGTTATAGGAACGCCCAGAGTAAGGTGTTAAAACAGCATTGTACATGGCAGACAGTTGTAAGTAGAGTTCTGCTGTTTTTTTTAACTAAACAAATATGGTGGTATACATTAAAGATTGCTTCAAATACTTTGATTTGAATGTTTGAAAAACATTGCTTTAATTGTAAGTGGCAATGTTTGGAGTGTTACAGGTCATGAAAAAGTTTTCATAGCAGTGCACATGCTTCCAACTAGGTAGCATAGGTGATTCCTGTTTAAAACAATTGCGTTGGTATAGGTTTCAGAACACACAATTGTATCTTCTCTGAGTATTCACATTTAGGGAATTAGACTAAATCATACCCAACCAGTTAAAAAAATCCAGTAAAACCCATCTTGAAATTTTAGCACTGGAATGACTGTATTAATGTAAATAGCTGCAAGGGTACTTAATAGTTGTACAATAGAGGAACCACCATCCCTCATTTTTCTAGGCAAGGATTTTTTGTTTTAAATCGGTGTTTCTTATTATTTCAAATACATTGTACAAACATAATCTGTTTGGGCGGACATGTATTCTGAATCAATTACACACATTGCAGGGAGTGCAACACTTGCAGGCAACATAAATCCTTCCCCTCTCAATCGCCACTGGTCACCATGTCAAAGCCCAAAAACAAGCAGGACTTTGCCAAAATAAAAACAACAACAAAAAAAAACGTGCTTCTCAGGCTCATTAGTTAAAAACCTGCCCGAGGACTATCAAATTTAGAAATACTGACTCAAGCACCAGTACAGCTAGAGATAAGCAAGCATGACAACCACTCGTCTGCTAGCCATTGATGACAGAAAAAACCCCTATGGTAGTTCTGGGAGAGGTGTGGATGGATGTACTATGCCTGGAGTTGAGAGAGAGAATTGAAGCCAAATTTAAAACCTGACTGGCTATATGGATGTTAAAGCAATATGGGTGGAATTAGGCAACAGGAAAGGGGGTAATGTCCTTGTTGGTGTCTGGTGTCACCAAATGCTAGCAGGGAGGAAGTGAGTCAACTTCATATGCAGTTGGCAAGGGCTGCAAGTTTGGGGAGTGTACTCATTATGGGAGAATTTGATTACCCTGACATTAATTTGTGGAGTGGAACTGCCAACACAGAAAAAGGCGATGAGTTCCTGAATTTGCTGCAGGATAATTTTCTCTCACAGGTGGTTGAGGTTCCTACTAGAAAAGGAGCTCTGTTGGATCTGGTAATATCTAACATT
>JAACNH010001019.1:34954-110098 GCA_019447015.1 Hymenochirus boettgeri | reverse complement strand
TTGGTAAAGGTGGTATATAATCCTAGATACCAAATGGTAAATGCTGTGGTAATAATCCTGATACCAATTGTAAAGTGTGGTATATAATCCTAGATACCAATTGGTAAATCGTGTGATATAAATCCTAGATACCAATTGTAAAGTGTGGTATATAATCCTAGATACCATTGTAAATGCGTGGTATATAATCCAGATCCAGTTGGTAAGTGTGGTATATAATCCTAGATACCAATGGTAAATGCTGTGGTATATAATCCTATAGACCAATTGGTAAATGCGTGTTATAATCCTAGATACCAATTGGTAAATGGTGGTATATAATCCTAGATACCAAATGTAAATGGTGTGGCGTGGTATATAATCCTAGATACCAATTGGTAATGGTGGTATATAATCCTAGATACCATATGGTAAATGTGTGGTATATAATCCTAGATACCAATGGTGAAATGTGTGGTATATAATCCTAGATACCAATTGGTAATGCGTTGGTATAATAATCCTAGATACCAATGGTAAATGCGTGGTATATAATCCTAGATACCAATTGGTAAATGTGTGGTATATAATCCTAGGGATACCAAATGGTACAATGTTGGTATATAATCCTAGATACCAATTGGTAAATGTTGGTATATAATCCTAGATCAAAATGGTAAATTGTGGGTATATAATCCTAGATACCAATTGGTAAATGTGTGGGTATATAATCCTAGATACCAATTGTAAATGTGTGGTATATAATCCTAGATACCAATTGGTAAATGCGTGGTATATAATCCTAGATACCAAATGGTAAAATGTGTGGTATATAATCCTAGATACCAATTGGTAAATGTTTGGTAATAATCCTAGATACCAATTGGTAATGTGTGGTATTAATCCTAGATACCAATTGGTAAATGGTGGTATATAATCCTAGATACCAATTGGTAAAGGTGATGGTGGTATATAATCCTAGATACCAATTGGTAAATGTGTGGTATATATCCTAGATACCAATTGGTAAATTGTGGTATATCAATCCTAGATACAATGGTAAATGCGTGGTATATAATCCTAGATACCAATTGGTAAATGTGTGGTATATAATCCTAGATACCAATTGGTAAATGTGTATAAATCCTAGATACCAATTGGTAATGTGTGGTATATAATCCATGGAATACCAATTGGTAAATGTGTGGTATATAATCCTAGATCCAATTGGTAAATGCGGTGGTATATAATCCTAGATACCAATGGTGTAAATGTGTTGGTATATAATCCAGATACCGAGTGGGTATGGTAAATGTGTGGTATATAATCCTAGATACCAATTGGTAATTGTGGTGCCGTGTGATATAATCCTAGATACCAATGGGTAAATGTTGGTATATATCCTAGATACCAATTGGTAAATGTGTGGTATATAATCCTAGATACCAATTGGTAAATGGTGGTAGTATAATCCTAGTAGTACCAATTGGTAATGGTGGTATATAATCCTAGATACAATTGGTAAATGGTGTGGTATATAATCCTAGATACCAATTGGTAAGGTTGGTATATAATCCTAGATACCAATTGTAAGTGTGTGGATTAATCCTAGTCAATGGTAAATGTGTGTATATAATCCTAGATACCATATTGGTAAATGTTGTATATAATCCTTAGATACCAATTGGTAAATGTGTGTAGTAATTAATCCTAGATACCAATTGGTAAATGTTGGTATATAATCTAGATACCAATTGGTAATAGTGTGGTATATAATCCTAGATACCAATTGGTAAATGGGTGTGTATATAATCCTAGATACCATTGGTGTGTGGATTAACCTAGATACCAATTGGTAAAGGTGGTATATAATCCTAGATCCAATGGTAAATGTGTGGTATATAATCCTAGATACCAATTGGTAAATGGGTGGGGTATATAATCCTAGATACCAATTGGTAAATGGGTGGGTATATAATCCTAGATACCAATGGTAATGGTGTATATAATCCTAGATACCAATTGTAAATGTGTGGAATATAATCCTAGATACCAATTGGTAATGTGTGTATATAATCCTAGATACCAATTGGTAAATGTGTGGTATATAATCCTAGATACCAAATTGGTAAATGTGGTAATATAATCCTAGATACCAATTGGTAAAGGGTTGGTATAAATCCTAGATACCAATTGGTAAAGTGTGTGGTATTAATCCTAGATACCAATTGGTAAAAGTGTGGTATATAATCCTAGATACCAATTGGTAAAGTGTGGTATATAATCCTATATACCAATTGGTAAATGTGTGGTTAAATCCTATGCTACCAATTGTAAATGCGTGGATATAATCCTAGATACCAATTGGTAAACGTGTATATAATCCTAGATACCAATTGGTAAAGGTGTGTGATAATTGATCTAGATACCACTTGGTAAATGTGTGGTTATAATCCTAGATACCAATTGGTAAAGTGTTGTGGTATATAATCCTAGATACCAATTGGTAAAGTTGTGGTAATAATCCTAGACCAATTGGTAAAGTGCTGTGGTAATAATAATCCTAGATACCAATTGGTAAGGTGTGGTTATAATCCTAGATCCAATTGGTAAATGGTGGTATATAATCCTAGATACCAATTGGTAAGATGCTGGTGATGAATAATCCTAGATACCAATTGAAAGGTGTGGTATATAATCCTAGATACCAATTGGTAAATGTGTGGTATATAATCCCTAGTACCAATTGGTAATGCGTGTGTATATAATCCTAGATACCAATTGGTAATGTGTGGTGTATATAATCCTAGATACCAATTGGTAAGGTGTGGTATAACCTAGTACCAATTGGTAAAGGTGTGGTATATAATCCAGATACCGGGGGAATTGGTAAAGGGTGGTATATAATCCTAGTATACCAATTGGTAAAGGTGTTGGTATACTCCTAGATACAGCTGAAATGTGGTATATAATCTAGATACCAATTGTAAATGGTGGTATATATCCTAGATACCAATTGGTAATGTGTGGTATATAATCCTAGATACCAATTGGTAAAGGTGTTGGTATAATATCCTAGATACCAATTGGTAATGGTGGTATTAATCCTAGATACCAATTGGTAAATGCGTGGTATATAATCCTAGATACCAATTGGTAAGGGTGGTATATAAATCCGTAGATACCAATTGGTAAATGCTGGGTATAGTAAATCCTAGATACCAATTGGTAAATGGTGGTATAAGATGGTAGGGGGGGAGCGGGGGGTGGTAATCCTAGATACCAATTGGTAAATTTGTGGTATATATCCTAGATACCAATTGGTAATGCGTGGTTATAATCCTAGATACCAATTAGTAAAGGTGTGTATAAATCTAGATCCATGGTAATGTGGGTTCTAATCCTAGATACCAATTAGTAAGGGTGTGGTATATAACCTAGGATACCAATTGGTAAATGGTGTATATAATCCTAGACAATTAAACTGTGGTTATAATCCTAATACCAATTGGTAAATGTGGTGTGTGTATATTCCTAGATACCATTGGTAAAGTGTGGTATATAATCCGAATCCCAATTGTAAATGGTGGTATATAATCCTAGATACCAATTGGTAAATGTGTGGTATATAATCCTGATACCAATGGTGTAAGGTGGGTGGTATATAATCCTAGATACCAATTGGTAAAGGGGTGTTTATATAATCCTAGATACCATTTGGTAAATGCGTGGTATTAAATAATCCTAGATACCAATTGGTAAATGGTGGTATATAATCCTAAATACCAATTGGTAAATGTGTGTGGTTATAATCCTAGTACCATTGTAAATGGGTGGTATAAATCCTAATCCCAATTGGTAAGGTGTGGTTTATAATCTTGGATATCCAATTGGTAAAGGTGTGGTATATAATCCTAGATACCAATTGGTAAATGTGTGGTATATAATCCTAGATACCAATTGTAATGTGGTATGATGGGGATATAATCCTCGATACCAATTGGTAAATGTTGGGTATAATAATCCAGGAAGATACCAATTGGTAAAGTGTGGTATATAATCCTAGATACCAATTGGTAAAGGTGGTTTTAATCCTAGATACCAATTGGTAAATGCGTGTGTATAATCCTAGATACCAATTGGTAAATGCGTGGTATATAATCCTGATACCAATTGGTAAATGTGTGGTAAAATCCTAGATACCATGGTAAATGTGTGTATAAATCCTAGATCACCAATTGTAAAGGTGTGGTATATAATCCTAGATACCAATTGGTAATGTGTGGTATAAATCCTAGATACCATGTAAATGTGGTATAATAATCCTAGATACCAATTGTGAAATGTGTGTGGTATAGAATCCTAGATACCCAATTGGTAAATGTGTGGTATATAATCCTAGATACCAATTGGTAAAGGTTGGTATATAATCCTAGATACCAATTGGTAAATGTGTGGTATATAATCCTAGATACCATTGGTAAATGTGGTATATAATCCAGTACATTGGTAATGGTGTATATAATCCTAGATACCATTGGTAAATGTGTGGTATATACTCCTAGATACCTATGTTAATGTGGTGGTATATAATCCTAGTACCAGAGGGTAAATATGTTTTATCGGCATAATGTGATATAATCCAAGATACATTGGTAAATAGTTTGGTATATAATCCTAGATACATTAATGTGATTTATCTAGTACAATTGGTAAATGTGTGGTATATAATCCTAGATACCAATTGGTAAATGTGTGGTATATAATCCTAGATACCAATTGGTAAATGTGTGGAATAATAATCCTAGATACCAATTGGTAAAGTTGTGGTATAATCTAGATACCATTGGTAAATGTGGTTATATAATCCTAGATCCATTGGTAAAGGTGGTTAATCTTAGATACCAATTGGTAAATGTGTGGTATATAATCCTAGATACCAATTGTAAAGTGTGGTAATAATCCTAGATACCAATTGGTTAATGCGTGTGTATATAATCCTAGATACCATTGGTAAAGTTGTGGTTATAATCTAATACCAATGTAATGGTGGTATAATCTAGATACCATTGGTAAATGTGTGGTGTAATCCTAGATACCAATTGGTAAATGTGGATATAATCCTAGATACCAATTGGTAAATGGTGTGGTATATAATCCTAGATACCAATTGGTAAATGCGTGGGTCAGAATCCTAGATACCAAATTGGTAAATGTGTGGTATATAATCCTCCTAGATACCAATTGGTAAATGTGTGGTATATAATCCGATACCAATTGGTAAAGTGTGTATATAATCCTAGATACCAATTGGTAAATGTGTGGTATAAATCCAGATACCATTGGTAAATGTGTGGTATAAATCCTAGATACAATTGGTAAAGGTGTGGTATATAATCCTAGATACCAATTGGTAAATGTGTGGTATAAATCCTAGATAACCAATTGGTTAAATGCGTGGTATATAATCCTAGATCCCAATTGGTAAATGTGGTATATAATCGCCAGATACCAATTGGTAAATGCGTGGTAATAATCCTAGATACAATTGTAGTAAAATGTGTGGTATATAATCCTAATACAATTGTAAAGTGGTGTATATAATCCTAATACCAATTATAAGTGTGGTAATATCCTGATACAAGTGGTAAATGTGGTATATAATCCAGATACCAATTGTAAGGTGTGGTATAAATCCTAGATACCAATTATAAAGGTGTGGTATATAATCCTAGATACAATTGGTAAAGCGTGGTATATATCCTAGATACCATTGGTAAAGGTGTGGTATAATAATCTAGATACAATTGGTAAAGGGGTTAGAATCCAGATCAATTGAAGGTGTGGTATATAATCCTAGATACCAATTGGTAAAGTGGTTATAATCCTAGACCAATTGTAAGTGTGGTATATAATCCTAGATACATCAGTAAAGGTGTGTATATAATCCTAGATACAATTGTCAAGTGTGGTAATATCCTAGATACCATGGCGTGTATAATCTAGTACCAATTGGTAAAGGTGTTGTATATAATCCTAGATACAATTGTAAAGTGTGGTATATATCCTAGATACCAATTGGTAAGGTGTGGTATATATCCTAGAATACAATGGTATAAGGTGTGGTTATAATCCTAGATACAATGGTAAAGGTTGGTATATAATCCTAGATACAATTAGTAAAGGTGTGGTATATAATCCTAAATCCAATTAGTAAATGGTGGTATATAATCTAGTATACATTAGTAAAGGCGTGGTTATATAATCCTAGATACATTGTAAATGCCGTATATAATCCTCGATACCATGGTAATGTGTGGTATATAATCCTGATACCAATTGGAAATGCGTGGTAATATAATACCTAGATACCAATTGGTAAATGTGTGGTATAAATCCTAGATACCAATTGGTAAATGGGTGGTATATAATCCTAGATACCAATTGTAATGTGTGTATAATCCAGATCCAATTGGTAAATGGTGTGGTTATAATCCTAGATACCATTGGTAAATGTGTGGTATATAATCCTAATACCAATTGGTAAAGGCGTGTATATAATCCAGATACCAATTGGTAAATGTGGGTATATAATCCTAGAACCAATGGTAAATGGTGGTATATATCCTAGAACCAATTGGTAATGTGGTATATAATTCCTAGATACCATTGGTAAATGTGTGGTATAAATCCTTGATGACCAATTGGTAAATGTGTGGTATATAATCCTAAACCATTGGTAAATGCGTGGTATATATCCTAGATACCAATTGGTAAATGGTGGTATATAATCCTAGATACCAATTGGTAAGTGTGGTATATAATCCTGATACCAATTGGTAAAGGTGTGGTAATATATCCTAGATACCAATTGGTAAATGGGGTATATAATCCTATATCAATGTAAAGCGTGGTATATTCCAGATCAATTAAAATGGTGGTTAATCTAGAAACCATTGGTAAAGTGGTGTATATAATCCTAATACCAAATGTGGTAAAGCGGTGGTATAAATCCTAGATACCAATTGTAAAGGTGTGGTATATAATCCTAGATACCAATTGGTAAAGCGTGTATATTAATCCTAGATACCAATAGAAATGGTGTGGTATATAATCCAGATACCAATTGTAAATGGTGTATATAATCCTAGATACCAATGTAAAGGTTGGTATATAATCCTAGATACCAATGGTAAGTTGTGGGTATATAATCCTAGATACAATTAGGAAAGGTGGGTATTAATCCTAGATACCAATTGTAAAGGTTTGGTATATAATCCTAGATACCAATTGTAAATGTGTGGTATATAATCCTAGATACGACTTGTAAAGGTGTGGTATATAATCCTACTAAGACTAATGTAAAGGTGTGGTATATAATCCTAGATACCAATTTGTAAAGTGGTGATTATAATCCTAAATACCAATTGGTAATGTGTGGTATATAATCCTAGATACCATGTATGTTGGTATAATCTAATCCAATTGTAAGTGTGGTTTATAATCTTAGATCCAATTGGAAATGCTGTGTATATAATCCTAGATATCAATTGGTAAATGGTTGGTATATAATCCTAGATACCAATTTGTAATGCGTTGTTATAATCCTAGTACCAATTGGTAAAGGTTGGTTATAATCTAGATACCAATTGTAAAGGTGTATATAATCCTAGATACCAATTGGTAAATGTGTGGTTAATAATCCTAGATACCAATTGGTAAAGTGTGGTAATATAATCCTAGATACCATTGGTAAATGTGTGGTATATAATCCTAGATACCAAATTGGTAATGTGTGGTATAATCCTAGATACCAATTGGTAAATGGTGTGGTATAAATATCCTAGATACCAATTGGTAACATGGTGGTATATAATCCTAGAACAATTGTAATGGTGGTATATAATCCTAGATACCAATTGGTAAATGTGGTGGTATAATCCTGACCATTTGTAAAGGTGTGGTATATAATCCTAGAACCAATTGGTAAGAGTGGTTGTATATAATCCTAGATACCATTGGTAAATGTGTGGTATAATCCTTGATACCAATTGGTAAGGCGTGTATATAATCCTAGATACCAATTGTAAATGGGTGTAATATAATCCAGATACACATTGGTAAATGGTGGTATATAATCCAGATACCAATTGTAAATGGTGTGGTTATAATCCTAGATACATTTAAAGGGTGGTATTAATCTAGTCCAATTAGTAAAGGGTGGTAATAATCCTAGATACAATTGGTAAAGTGTGGTATATATCCAGATACCAATTGTAAAGTGTGGTATATAATCCTAGTACACAATTTGTAAGTGTGTGTATATAATCCTAGATACTAATTGGTAAAAGTCGTGGTATATAATCCATATACCAATTGGTAAAGGTGTGGTTATAATCCGATACCAATTGGTAAGCGTGGTAAATCCTAGATACAATTAGAAAGTGTGGTATATAATCCTAGAAACCAATATGGTAAAGGTGTGGTAATATAATCCTAGATACCAATTGTAAAGGCGTGGTAATATCCCTAGATACAATTGGTAAATGTTTGGTATATAATCCTAGATACCAATTAGTAAAGGCTGGTAATATATCCTAGATACCAATTAAAGGTGTGGTATTATCCTAGATACTACTTCAGTAAATGCGTGTGGTATATAATCCTAGATACAATTGTAAAGGGTGGTATATAACCTAGATACCAATTGTAAAGCGTTATGGCGTGTATATATCATAGATACCATTGTAAAGGTGTGGTATATTAATCGACTACAATTAGTAAAGTGTGTGGTATATAATCCTAGATACAATTGTAAAGGTGTGGTATATAATCCTAATACTAATTAGGAAAGGTGGATATATCCTAGATACTACAATTGTAAATGCGTGGTTTATATAATCCTAGATACAATTAGTAAAGGTGTGGTATATAATCCTAGATACTAATTAGATAAAGGTGTGGTATATAATCCTAGATACATTGTAAAGGCTGGTTTTAATAATCCTAGATACCAATGGAAATGCTGTATATATCCTAGATACCATGGTAAATGTGTGGTATATAATCCTATACCAATTGGTAATGCGTGGTATAATAATCCTAGATACCAATTGTAATGGTGTGGTATAAATCCTAGATACCAATTGTAAAGGTGTGGTATATAATCCTAGATACCAATTGGTAAGGTGGTATATAATCCTAGATACCAATGGGTAAATGTGGTATATAATCCTAGAGACCATATTGGTAAATTGCGTGTTATATAATCCTAGAACCAATTGGTAATTGGTGTGTAAGTATTCCTAGATACCAATTGGTAAATGTGTGGTATAAATCCTGATACCATTGGTAAGGTGTGGTATTAATCTAGATACCAATTGTAAATTTGGTATATAATCCTAGATACAATTGGTAAAGGTGGTTTATAATCCTAGATACCAATTGAAATGTGTGGTTATAATCCTAGATCCAATTGGTAAAGGTGTGGTATATAATCCTGATACAATTGTAAATGCGGGGTATAAAATCCTAGATACCAATTGTAAAGTGTGGTATATAATCCTAGATACCAATTGGTAAAGGTGTGTTTAGAATCCTAGATACCATTACAAGTGTGGTAAAGATCCAGATACAATTAGTAAGCTGGTATATAATCCTAGATCCCAATTGTAAAGGTTGGTATATAATTCTAATACTTCAGTAAAGGTGTGGTATATATCCTAGATACAATTGTAAAGTGTGGTATATAATCCTAGATACCAATTGTAAAGGCGTGGTATATAATCCTAGATACCAATTTAAAGGTGTGTAATATCCTAGATACATTAGTAAAGTTGGTAATAATCCTAGATACATGAGTAAGGTGGTTATATAATCCTAGAATCCAATTAAGTAGTGTGGTATATAATCCCTAGATACCATTAGAAGGTGTGTATATACTAGATACTAATTAAAGGGGGTTATAATCCTAGATACCAATTGGTAAAGTGCGGTGAAATAATCTAGATACCATGGTAATGTGTGGAATATATCCTAGAACCAATTGGTAAATGTTGGTATATACTAGATACCAATTGGTAAATGGGTATATAATCCAGATACCAATTGGTAAATGTGTGGATATAATCCTAGATACCAATGGTAAAGTCGTGGTAATAAAATCCTAGATACCAATTGGTAAAGGTGTTTATATAATCCTAGATACCAATTGGTAAAGTGTGGTATATATCCTAGATACCAATTGGGTAAATGCGTGGTATATATCCTAGATACCAATTGGTAATGGTGTGGTATATAATCCTAGAACCATTGGTAAATGCGTGGTAATATAATCCTAGATACCAATTGTAAAGGTGGGTTATAATCCTAGATACAATATTGAAATGCGTGGATATAAATAATCCTAGAACCAATTGGTAAGTGTGTATAAAATCCTAGATACCAATTGGAAAGTGTGGTATATAATCCTAGATACCAATTGGTAAATGTGTGGTATAAATCCTAGATACCAATTGGTAAAGTGGTGGTATATATCCTAGAAACCAATTGGTAATGTGTGGTATTAATGCCTAGATACCAATTGGTAATGTGTGGTATAAAATCCTGATACCAATTGGTAAAGGTGTGGTATATACTCCTATACACCAATGGTAAATGGTGGTATATAATCCTAGATACCATTGGTAAATGTGTGGTATATAATCCTGATACAATTGGTAAAGGCGTGGTATATAATCCTAGATACCAATTGGTAATGTGTGGTATATATCCAGATACAATTGGTAATGCGTGTGTATATAATCCTAGATACCAATTAGTAAATGTGGTATCATCCTAGTATATTAGTAGTGTGGTTAAATCCTAATACCATTGTAAAGGTGTGGGTAATAATCCTAGATACTAATTGGTAAAGTGTGTGGTATATAATCCCAGATACCAATTAGTAAAGTGTGTGGTATATAATCCTAGACACCATTAGTATAGGTTTGATGGTATATAATCCTATATACTAATTGGTAAAGGTGGTATATATCCTAGATACCAATTGGTAAGTGTGTGGTATAAATCCTAATACCAATTGGTAAAAGCGTGGTTTATAATCCTAGAACCAATAAGAAAGGTGTGGTATATCAGATCCCTAGCAATACCAATTAGTAAAGGTGTGGTATATATCCTAGATATAAATTGGTAAAGGTTGGTATAATAATCTTAGATACCAATTGGTAAATGTGTGGTATATAATCCTAGATTACCAATTGTAAGGCATGGATATATATCCTAGATACCATTGTAAGTGTGGTATATAATCCTAGTACTAATAGTAAAGGTGTGGGTATATAATCCTAGATACTAATTAGTAAAGGTGGTGTATATAATCCTAGATACCAATTAGTAAATGCGTGTATATAATCCTAGATACCAATTAGTAAGGTTGGTATTAATCCTAGATACCTAATAGTAAAGTGTGGTATAATATCCTAGATACTAATTAGTAAGGTTTGGTATAGAATCCTAGATCCATTATAATGTGTGGTATAATAATCCTAGATACAATTGTAAATGGTGTGGGTAATCATAATCCTAGATACAATTCGTAAGTGTGGTATAAATCCTAATACTAATTGTAAAGGTGTGGTATTAATCTAATACAATTGTAAGGCGTGGTATTATAATCCTAGATACCAATTGGTAAATGTGTATATAACCTAGATACCATTGGTAAATGTTTGGTATATAATCCTGATACCATTGGTAAATGCGTGGTATATAATCCTGAATACCAATTGGTAATGTGTGGTATAGAATCCTAGATACCAATTGGTAAAGGTGTGGTATATAATCCTAGATACCATTGGTAATGTGTGTGGTATATAATCCTAGATACCATTGGTAAATGTGTGGTATATAATCCTAGATAACCATGGTAAATGGGTGTATATAATCCTAGATACCAATTGGTAAATGTGTGGTATATAATTCCAGATCCAATTGGACTGTGGGATAAACCTGATACATGGTAAAGGTGTGGTATATAATCCTAGATACCAATTGGTAAATGCGTGGTATATAATCCTAGATACTAATTGGTAAAAGCGTGTTTATAATCCTAGATACCAATTAGCAATGTGTGGTTTATAATCCTAGAGACCATTGGTAAAGGTGTGGTATATAATCCTAGATCTAATGGGTAAAAGCGTGGTATAGAATCCAGATACCAATTAGTAAAGGTGTGTTATATAATCCTAGATACCAATTGGTAAAAGCGTGGTTTAGAATCCTAGATACCATTAGCAAAAGGTGTGGTATATAATCCCAGATACCAATTAGTAAAGGCATGGTATATATCCTAGATACCAATTAGTAAAGGTGTGGTATATAATCCTAGATACTAATCAGTAAAGGTGTGGTATATAATCCTAGATACCAATTAGTAAAGGTGTGGTATATATCCTAGATACCAATTAGTAAAGGTGTGGTATATAATCCTAGATACCAATTAGTAAAGGTGTGGTATATAATCCAGATACTAATTAGTAAAAGTGTTGTATATAATCCTAGATACTAATTAGTAAAGGTGTGGTATATAATCCTACATACTAATTAGTAAAGGTGTTGGTATATAATCCTAGATACTAATTAGTCAAGGTGGTGTATATACCTAGATACCTATTAGTAAAGCGTGGTTAATAATCCTAGATCCAATTGGTAAATGGTGTATTATAATCCTAGATACCATGTAAATGTGTTACTTAATATACCCTTGATACCAATTGGTAAAGGTGTATTATCCTAGATACCATGGTAAAGTGTGGTATATAATCCTAGATACCAATTGGTAAATGTGGGGTAATCTATCCCTAGATACCAATTTGGTAAAGGTGGTATATAATCCTAGATACCAATTGGTAAAGGTGTGGAATATAATCCTAGATACTATTGGTAAATGTGTGGTATATAATCCTAGATACCAATTGGTAAATGTTGGTATATAATCCTAGATCCAATGGTAAAGTGTGGTATATATCCAGAACCAATTGGTAAATGCGTGTTATATATCCTAGATACCAATTGGTAAATGTGTCGGTATATAATCCTAGATACCATATGGTAAATGCGTGTATATCATCCTAGGACCAATTGGTAATGTGGTAAAATCCTAGATACCAATTGGTAAAGTGTGTGGTATATAATCCTGATACCAATTGGTAAATGTGGGTATATATCCTAGTCCCAATTGGTAAATGCGTGTATATAATCCTAGACAATTGGTAAATGGTGTGGTATATAATCCTAGATACATTGGTAAATGTGTGGTATAAAATCCTAGATACCATTGGTAAAGGTCGTGGTATATAATCCTAGATCACCAATTGGTAATGCGTGGTATATAATCCTAGATACCATTGGTAATGTGTTGTATAAATCCTGATACCATTGGTAAGGTTTGGTATATAATCCTGAGATAACCAAGTGGTAAATGTGTGGTATATACTTCAGATACCAATTGGTAAATTGTGTGTATAGAATCCTGATACCAATTGGTAAAGGTGTGGTATATAATCCTAGATACCAATTGGTAATGGTGGTATATAATCCTAGATACTACCATTGGTAAAAGGTGGTATATAATCCTAGATACCAATTGGTAAATGCGTGGTTTATAATTAGATACCATTGGTAAATGTGGTATAGAATCCTAATACTATTGGTAAATGTGTGGTATAATCCTAGTACCAATTGGTAATGGTGGGTATAATCCTGATACCAATGTTAAATTGTGGTAATATAATCCTAGATACCAATTTTGGTAAATGTGGTGGTATATAATCCGAGATACCAATTTGTAAATTCTGGTTGTGTATAATCCTAGATACCATTGGTAAATGCGTAGGTTGTATAATCCTATACCAATTGGTAAAAGGTGTTTATAATCCGATACCAATTGTTAGAATGGTGGTATTAATCCTAGATACCATGTGGAAATGCGTGTTATATAATCCTAGATACCATTGGTTAAATGCGTGGTAATAATCCTAGATACCATTGGTAAATGTGGTAATTAATATAATCTAGATACCATATGGTAAATGTGTGGTATATAATCCTAGAGACCATGGGTAAATGTGTGGTATATAACTCCAGATACCAATTGGTAAATGTGTGGTATATAATCCAGATACTAATTAGGAAAGGTGTGGTATATAATCCTAGATACTAATTGGTTAAAAGTCGTGGTATTACCCTAGATACTATTAGTAAAGCGTGTGTATATAACCTAGATACAATTATAAAGGTGTGGTATATAATCCTAGATACTAATTGTAATAGCGTGTTAATATCCTAATTACAAGTATAAAGGTGTGGTATATAATCTAAAATAATCCCTAAATACTAATTAGTAAAGGTGGTAACATAACCCTAGATACTAATTGGTAAAACATGGCCCCGATATTCTATACAACCCACGAGAATGGCCCCGATTATATTACAACCACAAACGGTATTTGCCCCCCGATATATATTGACAACCAACGATCCCGAATACACACCGGTATGGCCCCCGATATATTTCCAACCACACGGTACTGGCCCCGATATATAATTACAACCACACGGTATGGCCCCCCCGATATATTTATCAAACCACACGGTATTGCCCCGATTTATCTTACAACACCGGTAATGAGCCCCCGATATATATTACACCACACGATATGGCCCCCAATTATAATTACAACCACACGGTATGGCCCCGATATATATTACAACCCACACGGTAAAAATGTGGCCCGATCTAGATATTTACAACCACACGGTATTGCCCCGATTTAATATTACAACCACGCTGTTATGGCCCCGATAATAATTTACAACCACAACGATCTGGCCCCCAAGTTTATATTACACCACGCGTTAATGCCCGATAGTCATATTACACTACAACCCGGTAATGACCCCGATGTTATTGTACATACAACCCACACGGTTGGCCCTCGAATATATTACATCCACCACGGTATGGGCCCCGATTTATTTACAACACACTGTAACTGGCCCCGATATATATTACAACCACACGATAGATGGCCCCCATTTTAATATTACAAAGACCACACCTGTAATGGGCCCCGATTTATATTACACAGTACAACCACGGTTTGACCCCCGATTTATATTACAATACAACCCACACGGTAAATGACCCCCGATTTATATTACAACCAACAGGCGGGTGTGGCCCCCGAATATATATTACAAAACCAACAAGTATGGCCAATTTAAGATACACCACACGGTATGGCCCCTATATATATTACAACAACCACCACGATATGGCCCCCAAATTTTATTACAACAACCACACACCGGTATGGCCCCATTTAACATTACAACCACAACGGTATGAACCCGATTTTAATATTACCACCCACGGTATGCCCCGATATATACATTAACAAACTCACACTATAATGGCCCCCAATTTAATATTACAACCACAACGGTATGGGCCGCCGATATATATTCAACACCACACGTAATGACCCCTGATTTATATTACGACCACCGGTATGAGACCCCCGATTTATATTACAAACCAACACGTATGAAGTCCCCGATTTATCTTAACGACCACACGGTATGGGACCCGATTTTAATTACAACCAACGGTATGGCCCCCATATTATTACAGCCAACCACTACTATTGAACCCTGATTATATTACACCACACGGTACGGATGGCCCCCGATATATATTACGATCCAAGAGCATAGATGACCCTGATTTATATACAACACAACGTATATGGGTCCCGATTTATATTACAACCACATGGTATGGCACCCCAAATATATTTACATCCACATCATAGACTCTGAATTTAATATTACAGCCACAAGGTAATGGCCCCGATACTATATTAAACAACGACAGGTATTGGCCCCGATTTTATATTACAATCACACACGGTAATGGAACCCATTTAATATTAACAACCACATGTATTGTGCCCCGATATATATTAACATCCCTTAGACAGTACAGTATGAGGGTATAGCTTATTGTGTGTACAGAACATTCCTTCTCTGTATATTTATATTTATACATATGGGTGGGAGCTACCATATTGTTTCCCTTAGACAGTACAGTATGAGGGTATAGCTTATTGTGTGTACAGAACATTCATTCCCTGTATATTTATACATATGGGTGGGAGCTGCCATAGTGTTTCCCTTAGACAGTACAGTATGAGGGTATAGCTTATTGTATGTACAGAACATTCCTTCTCTGTATATGTATATTTATACATATGGGTGGGAGCTGCCATGTTTTTTGCCTTAGACAGTACAGTATGAGGGTATAGCTTATTGTGTGTACAGAACATTCCTTCTCTGTATATTTATACATATGGGTGGGAGCTGCCATATTGTGTCCCTTAGACAGTACAGTATGAGAGTATAGCTTATTGTATGTACAGAACATTCCTTCTCTGTATATTTATATTTATACATATGGGTGGGAGCTGCCATATTGATTCCCTTAGACAGTACAGTATGAGGGTATAGCTTATTGTGTATACAGAACATTCCTTCTCTGTATATTTATACATATGGGTGGGAGTTGCCATATTGTGTCCCTTAGACAGTACAGTATGAGGGTATAGCTTATTGTGTGTACAGTACATTCCATCTCTGTATATTTATACATATGGGTGGGAGCTGCCATGTTGTTTCCCTTAGACAGTACAGTATGAGGGTATAGCTTGAGTGTACAGAACATTCCTTCTCTGTATATTTATATTTATACATATGGGTGGGAGCTGCCATACTGTTTCCCTTAGACAGTACAGTATGAGGGAATAGCTTATTGTGTGTACAGAACATTCCTTCTCTGTATATTTATACATATGGGTGGGAGCTGCCATATTGTTTCTCTTAGACAGTACAGTATGAGGGTATAGCTTATTGTATGTACAGAACATTATTTCTCTGTATATTTATATTTATACATATGGGTGGGAGCTGCCATATTGTTTCCCTTAGACAGTACAGTATGAGGGTATAGCTTATTGTGTGTACAGTACATTCCATCTCTGTATATTTATACATATGGGTGGGAGCTGCCATGTTGTTTCCCTTAGACAGTACAGTATGAGGGTATAGCTTATTGTATGTACAGAACATTATTTCTCTGTATATTTATATTTATACATATGGGTGGGAGCTGCCACATGTGTGTGTCTGTATCATTGAGACCATGTGTGTCTGTATTATTCAGACCATGTGTGTGTGTCTGTATCATTGAGACCATGTGTGTGTGCGCGTGTCTGTATTATTGAGACCGTGTGTGTGTGTGTCTGTATCATTGAGACCATGTGTGTGTGCATGTGTGTCTGTATTATTGAGACCGTGTGTGTGTGTGTCTGTATCATTGAGACCATGTGTGTGTGTGTGTGTGTGTGTGTGTGTGTGTATGTGTGTGTGTGTCTGTATCATTGAGACCATGTGTGTGTCTGTATCATTGAGACCGTGTGTGTGTGTGTGTGTCCATAATCCGATCTTGGGGTTGACAGCTCCTATCCATGGGGTGACATCTATCCATAGGGTGACATAGCCTATCCTGGGGGTGACATCTCTTATCCAGGGAGGACATATCCTAGCCGGGGGGTGACATCTCTTATCCAGTGGAATGACCTCCCTCCTAGCCATGGGGTGACAGCTATCCATGGGGGGGCACTATCCTATCCTGGGGTGACATCCCGACCAGGGGTACTCCCAGAGGGACATATCCTAGCCTGGGGGTCACATCTCTTATCCAGTGGATGACATATCCTATCCTGGGGGTGACATCTTCTCTTATCCAGTGGATGACATATCCTATCCTGGGGGTGACATCTCTTATCCAGTGGATGACATCTCCTATCCATGGGGTGACATCTTCCATGAAGACAATCTCCTATCCATGGGGTGACATCTATCCATGGGATGACATCTCCTATCCATGGAGTGCCTCGCCTATCCATGAGATGACATCTCCATCCATGGGTGACATCTATCCATGAGATGACATCTCCTATTCATATGGGCTGACATGTTCTATCCATGGAGTGACATGTTCTATCCATGGAGTGACTGTTCTATCCATGGAGTGACGGTTCTATCCCTGGGCTGACATGTTCTATCCATGGAGTGACACTGATCCATAGATGTACATCTCCGATCATCCATGGGCTGACATGTTCTATCCATGGAGTGACATGTTCTATCCATGGAGTGACATGTTCTATCCATGGGGTGACAGGTTTGGAAGCTGGTCCAAGAGACCAAATCCCCCATTACTAAGCCCCCAACCTGGCCCCTAGAATGGACTACAGACAATGGTCTCTGGTTGAGCCTTATTTGTATATGAGATTATTTGGATGGCCATCGCTCTGACAGCATAATCAATTATCCAACAACAAGACACAGACCCTGGATGTAAGTTTCCAGGGGCCCTAATGAATTACACGCCCCCTCATGTTACGAATCGCATCATTTCCATTAAATGAAACTGGTAGGAATCCCACAAGGGAGGGAGGGGAGTACACACAAACCTGGTCCTCACTGATATAGTACTGAACAACACCCCACCCACATGGTCTCAATTATATATATACTAACACACACAAACACCACAACATGGTCTCAAGATATAGATAGCTACACACACCCACACCGCTACTAACACTGGTCTCAAAATATGGATACTAGACCACACCACACATGGTTCAATGATATAGATACTAACCACAACACAACACACACAGCTGGTCTCAAATGATATAGATACTAACACACACACACACACACACACACACACACATGGTCTCAATGATATAGAATCTAACACCACACCACATGGTCGCAATGATATAGATACTAACACACACACACACACACACACACACACATGTCTCACTGATATAGATACTAACACACACACACCACCCACCATTGTTCCTCAATGATATAGGCATACCTAACACACACCACAACACACATGTGTCTCAATGATATAGATCTAACACACCAATGCTCATTACAAGACTGACGACACACACACCACACTTGTCTCAATGATATAGATACTAACACAACACACACACACACAATGTGTCTCAATGATACATTGAACACACGCAAGCACCCACATGTCATAGTCACACACACACACACACAACACACACACATGTCTCTAATATATAGATACTAACCCACACAGACACACCAACCACAGGTCAAACACAAATAAGCTATCTCTGAACGATACTACACACACACAGTTGTCTCAATGATTAGATACTACACACACACAACACACACATTGTCTCAATGCATACAGATACTAACACACCAACACACACAACACACACATAGGTCTCAAGTGATATCGGATACCTAACACAACACCACACACTGTCTCATTGATCTAGATACTACACACACACACATGTCTCAATGATATCGTACTAACAACCCACCACATATTGTGTCCTCAATATATAGATGACTAACAACCCACACCCTGGTCTTCAATGAATATAACTACTAACACACCCACCCATCCAGAAATTCTACACAAATGGTCTCAATGATAATACACGAACACAACACCCACAACCACATAGTCTCCATGATATAGATACTAACACACACACACGCACCACCCATTGTCCGCAATGATACTAGAACTACACCACACACACCACACACACACACACATTGGTCTCATGATAATACTAAACACACACACACCACACACATCACAATTGTCTCATGATATGATCAACACAACACACACACACACACCACACACACACACCAGCACCCCAACCTGGTCTCAATGATATAATACTAACACACAACACACACACACATGGTCTCACATGATAAGAAACCGCTACACACACAACACACATAATAAGGTCTCAACTGATACGAGACGTAGCAACACACACACTCATTGGTCTAATGATATAGATACTAACACACAACCACTTGTCTCAATGATACAAGATACGCGCAACACCCCAAAAACACCCACACAACACACACACACACATGTCTCAATGATATAGATACTAACACCCACAGCACACACACACACCTGTCAAGAATGTACACACCACACACACCACTCAAACTCTCAATGATATAGATACTAACACCACACCACAATTGTCTCAAGTAATAGATACCAACACACACACACATGTCCTCAATGATATGATACTACACACACACCACACACACACATTCTCTCAATGATAATAGTACTAACACACAACACACACACTTGGTCCCTCATGATATAGATACTAACACACTACACATCACATGTCTCAAAATGATAGTAGATACTAACACAACACCACACACATCTACAACACTTTCTCAATTTAGATACTAAGCACACACACCCACACACACACACATTGTCCTCATATCATAGAGTCTAACACACACACACAGCGGTCCTCATATGATACAGAGACACACCACACACAACATAGGTCTCAATATAGATAATAGAATACACACACACACACATGTCAATGACAACACACACACATTGTCTCAATGATACAGAGACACGCGCACACACACACACACACATTGGTCTCAATGATATAGATACTAACACACACCACACAACACACACACACACACACATTGTCTCAATGATTAATATAGACTACACACACACACCCACAACACACATGGTCTCAATGAATTGATCTAACATCACAACCACACACCAGGTCTCAGATCAACACACACACACACACAACACATGTCCTCAATGAATCAGAGACCGCGTGCACACACACCACACCACACACACCACATCACAGCTCAAATAGAGTAACACAACCTGTTCCACAATGATATGATCATAACACCACATTGGTCTCAATGATATAGATACTAACACACAACATTTGTTTTGTCCCCAACTGACCTATAGATCTAAAACCCCATTGTCTACCATGATAGCCTAACACACACACACACACACATGGTCTCAATGATATAGATACTAACACACACACACACACACACACCACATAATTGCTCAATGATACTAGATCCACTAACACACACACCATTGTCTCATGATATAGTACTAACACACCCACATTGTCTCATGATATAGATACAACACACACACACACACACACAATTGTCCTCATGATATAACGATACTAACACACACACACACCATTTTCTCAATGATATATGATACTAACACACCACAACCCTTGTCTCAATGATATAGATACTAAACACACACCACACACAATTGTCTCAATGATATGATACTAACACACACACACACTTCGTCAATGATATAGATCTAACCACACCACACACACGTTTCGTCTCAAGATATAGATAACTACACACACACACCACACCACTGGGTCTCAATGATATAGATACTAACACACACAACACACTGGTCCCAATGATATGTGACTAGAAGACACAGCAGCACACACACACACACTGAGTCTCAATATATAGATCTAACCCAACACACCACACACAACACTTGTCTCAATGATATCTGATGTACTAACACACACACACACGGTCTCAATGATACAGAGACACGCGCACACACACACCCATGGTCTCAATGATATAGATACTACATCACACCACACCCGCATTATAATCCAACACACACAAACCGTTCAAGACAGGCTCATTCCACACACACACACATCTAACATGTACTACCACATACAACCCAACCGGTCCTCAATGATATAGATACTAACACCAACACACCAGCACACCATGGTCTCAATGTATGGATACTAACACCACACCACACACAAACACAACCACGTGGTCTCAATGATATACTACTAAACACACACACCACACACCACAGTCGAATCAGCTACACACACCATTTCTCAATGATGACAGAGACACGCGCGACACACACACACACAGCATATACTAACAACACCCACACACAAATTTCTCAATGATATAATATAACACACACACACTGGTCCTCAATGATTAGATACTAACACACATCCAATGAATAGAATCTAACAACTGATCACAGAGCACCACACACAATGGTCCTCTGCACTAATGCAAATACAACACACACACACACACACCACGCAGACAACACCACACACAACATATGGTCTCAATGATATAGATACTAACACACACACACAAACACACATTGTCTCAATGATACAGAGACACCGATGCACACACACACACACACACACACCACACATGGTCTCAATGATATAGATAGTACCACACACACATGGTCTCATGATATAGATACTAACACACCCTTGTCTCAATGATATAGATACTAACACACACACCCCACACATGTCTCCTGATATAGATACTAACACACCACACACACACACATGGTCTCAATTGATATACATACTAATCACACACACACCACACACACATTGTCTCAATGATATAGATACTAACACACACACACATGGTCTCAATGATATAGATACTACCACACACACCATTGTCTCAATGATATGATACTAACACCTCACACACACATTTTCTCAATGATATAGATACTAACACACCACACACACCCTTGGTCTCAATGATATAGATACTAACACACACACACACATTGTCTCATGATATCGATACCTACACACACCACCCAACAATTGGTCTCAATGATATAGATCCACTACACCCACACACAGGCACACCCTTCAGTCCAATGATTACGATCACTACACACACACACACACACACTTGGTCTCAATGATATCAGATACTAACACACACACACACACACATGGTCTCAATGATATAGAAGACAACACACCACCACCACATTGTCTCAATGATTAATAAAACTACCACACACCACTCACACACACCTTGTCTCAATATATAGAACTACCAGCACACACACATGTCCTCAGTGATCCGAACACGCGACACACCACACATGGTCTCAATGATACTAACCTTTCTCTGACATACGACACTACACACACACAGCCAGGAATATCACACACACACAATTGTCTCAAGTGATAATACACCAGCCCAACCCAACACACACACACATAGGGTCTCAATGCATAGTACTACCACACACACACACACAACAACCAGCACACACACACCACACACGTGGTCTCAATGATATAAGATACTAACCACACGACACACCAGGCTGTCTCAATGAATGAGATACTTAAACACACACACCTCACACACACTGGTCTCTATGAGTATAATACTAACACACACACCCGACACATTCGTCTCAATGATAGATAACACACCCACACAACAACACACACCCTGGTCCTCAATGATACTATAGTACTAACACACACACACACATATGGTCCTCAAATGATAAGATACACCGACAGACACACACAACACCACACACACCATTGTCCTACAATGATTAATACTAACACTCACACACACACACACAGATGCTCAATGATAATATAGACAACGTCTACGATCAGACACCGCCAACACACCATGGTCCCTGATATAATACTCCATAACCACACCATGGTCATATAGATACTACACACACACACATCCCTAACACAGCAACCAACCACAACAATGGTTCCTCAAATGGTATCGAATACTAACCCCCTAACACCAACACACACACACAACAACCCCTGTCTCCAGTGATTGACACTGACACACACACACGAACCTGGTCTCTGATATAGGATACTAACACACCACACACACACAATGTTCTCAACGAATATACATACACAACACACACACCCCATGTCTCTAATGATGCACGAGACAGCTCAACACCACATGGGCCTCACATGATCACACACACACACAGGCATCAACTATACATACTACCATCCACCAAATGGTCCTCATGATATAGATACTAACACACACACACATTGTCTCAAATGTAAGATCAAAATCACTAACACACACACACACCACAAACCAATAGTCTCAATGTATAGATACTAACACACACACCCACACACCCCGTGGTCTCCAATGATGAGACAACACGATCACACCCACACACACATGGTCTCAATGATATAGATACAACACACACACACCATTGTCTCAATGAATATATAACTAGACACACACAAACATGGTGTCCTCAATGATATAATACTAACAACCCACATTTCATAATGACTACCACACAACAAATTTTCTCAATGATCGATCACAAACACACGTCACAACCTGATCATATAGATACTAACACACACACCGACATTGTCTCACTGATTAGATTACTAACCACCCATCCTCATATAGATCGAGACTACCCATATACAAGACACACTTCGTACTCAGACACTACATCGTCACACACACACACATCACTTGGTCCTCTTGATCTGAGATACTAACACACACACACATTGGTCTCATGATACAGAGACACCCGCACGACACCACCACACAACATGGTCGGGGGGGGTGCAATGATACAGACTTAACAGACACACAACCAGCACACACCACATCCTCCAATGATAGAGACAACACCCACACATGTCTCAATGATACAGAACAACGCGCACACACATCTCACACTGCTCAATCTAATGATACGCAACACAACACACCAACAAAGCACAACACCAACAAATTCTCAATGATATACGATACTTACTACAACACACCACACCATGGTCTCTGATGGATAGATAACACACACACACACACACACCACATCCACAACCCTGGTCCTCAATGATATACAGTACTAACACACACAACCACACACTGTGCTCAATGATACGATACTACACACACACACCACCATTGTCTCAATGATACAGCACACAGCCAGCACATCCACACACAAAACAGTCTCAATATATAGATGACAACACAACACACACACACACCATTGTTCTCAATGATATAGATACCTAACCACACACACACACACATTGGTCTCATGATATCATGATACTAACAGCACACAACACAACACATTGTCTCACATGATATAGTAAGCAGAGACACACACACATGTTCTCCAATGATACAGCACTACACCCACACACCCCACACACATATGTCTCAATGATACAGATTACTACACACACCACACATTGTCTCATGATATCAGAACACTAACACACACACACAGCACACAACACAGTTTCGCAATGATTAGATACTACACACACACACCACACACCCATGTCTCAATGTAATACTAGACACACACACAATGGTCTCAATGATCTAGATTACTAACACACACACACACATTGTCCTCAATGATACAGACAACACATGCACAACAACCAAAACATGGTCATGATATGAGATACTAACAACAACACACAGCACACACACATGTGTCCTAATGAGTCGACACACACATGGTCTCAGTGATATAGATAACAACAGCACACCCACACATCCATTGTCGCGTGATACAGAGACCACCACCACATAGCACCTGCTCAATTAGATACAGAGCACACACCCAAATCATAACCTGTCCGTGCAGACGAACACAACCAACACGGTCTCAATGAATAAAGATACTAACACACACACACACACTTGGTCTCATGATATAGATACTAACAAACAACAAACCCACATGCAAACAAAATTCGTCTCATGATAAAGATGAACAACAATCCACACACACACATTACAGTTCTCAATAGATACAGACACCCACACAATACCGGTCTCAATGATACAGAACACGCACACTGTCTGCTCAATGATACACGACCACACACACACATACACAACACAATGTCTCATGATTTCACTAACACACACCCACCGCACCACACATGGTCTCAATGACAAATCTATAGATACTAGACCACAGCCACACACATTGGTCTCAATGATACAGACACACACACAAAATACGGTCTCAATGAAAAGACTAGACACACACACGATGTCTCAATAATCCAGACCAGCAGCACACATTCTATTCAAGCCCACAATGGTCTCAATGATAGTCAACACACACACCTGGTCGATGAACAATACGACACACATGGTCTCACGATGATACAACAACACACACACACACACATGGTCTATGATACAGACCACAAATGGTCTCATGATATAGATACTAACACACCAACACGCTTGTCCTCAGTGGATTACAGAGAACACACACAATCCTGGTCTCCTCAATGATACAGAGACCCACAATGGGTCTCATGATATAATATCTAACACACAACACACACCATTGTCTCAATGATATCGATACTAACAACCCCACACACACATGGTCTCCTCTCATGATCAGAGACACCACAAAATGGTCTCAATGATATAGATACTACACACACCCACCCCTTGTCTCAAGATATAGATATAACACACACACCCACAATGGGTCTCAATGATATAGAACAACATCACATTTTCTCAATGATACAGAGCACACACACATGGTCTCGCATGATACAGAGACACACATCCCAAACACACACACACCCATATGGTCTCAATGATATAGATACTAACAACACACCACACATTGTCTCAATAATACAGAGACACCACAGTGTCCTCAATGATACAGAGACACACACACATGGTCTCTTCATATACAGAGACACACAGCAAACAACACAACACACATATGGTCTCAATGATATAGATCTAAACACACACACACACGTTGTCTCAATGATTCCAGAGACACACAAAGGCACCACACACACACACACTCACACAAAACATAGTCTCAATGATAAGATACTAACACACAAACACACAACGCACCCACATTGTCTCAATGATAGCGACAACCTAACACACACATGGTCTCATGATTGATTACTAACAACACACACACACACACACATGGTCTCAAGATACAGACACACAATGTCCTCAAGAGATAGATACTAACACACACACGCATTGTCCTCAGTGATCAGAGACACCAACCCAATGGTCTCGTCATGATCATAGACACAACAAATGGTCTCAATGAATATAGATACTAACACACCACACTCATTGTCTCAGTGATACAGAGAACACACATCACATGGTCTCTCATGATACAACCACACAAATGGTCTCAATGATAAGATAACTAACACACACACGCATTGTCTCAGTGAACAGAAGCACACACAATGGGTCTCTCAATGATACCGAGACACACAAATGGTCTCAATGATCTAGATACTAACCACACACACGCATTGTCTCAGTGATACAGAGACACACACACATGGTCTCCTCATGATACAGACACACACAATGGTCTCAATGTTAGATACTAACACACCACACACACACACACATGGTCCCAAATGATAAACAGACCACAATGTCCTCAATGATATAGATACTAACCCACACAAGGCACAACCCACACACACACCACATTTTCCCTCATGATACAGACACACACACCTGGTCTCAATGATATAATAACTAACAAACAACACACACACACCTGGTCTCAATATACACGCCACAAAATGGTCCAATGATAGAGATACTAACACACACAACACTCATTGGTCTCAGTGATACAGAGACATACACACACATGGTCTCTCAATGATACAGAGACCACACAAATGTCTCAATGGATATAGATACTAACCACAACACACATTGTTGTCTCAATATATCGATACTAACACCACACACACAAAAACATAGTCCTCAATATATAGATACTAACACCCAACACACACCACCATACGACACACACTGTCTCAATGATACCGACCAACCACAATGTTCTCAATGATATAATACTAACACACACACCCACATTGTCTCAATGATACAGACCACACACCCATGTCTCAATGAATATTAGATACTAACAAACACACCACACACACAACATGCCTCAATGATACGACCCCACAAATGGTCTCAAGAATAGATACTAACACACCCCACCGCTTTCTCAGTATACAGATACACACACACATTGTCTCTCAATGAGACAGAGACACACAATGGTCCCCTCATGGATATAGATACGAACCGCACACACACATTGTCTCAATATACAGACACCCACACTGGTCTCATGATAATAGAATACGAACAAACACACACACACACATACATTGTCTCATGAAGACAGACACACAAATGGTCCTCATAATATATATACTACACCACAACGCATGTCTCAGTGATACAGAGACACACACACATGGGCTCGCATGAACATGACCACGCACACACACACACACAGCACACACCCACGCCTGTAGTTGAAACCATTACATCATATAGATTTTCTTCATGTCCTAAATTTTTATATTTGTAATTTTTATGTCTATATATCTTAAAATGCACGAAACTAGTCCACTTTCCACATTGTTATATCTCTGATACATCTAGTATTTTATGGGCCATCTAGATGATTTTTATCACTTTTAGTCATGTATTACAGTATGCACTTTACACTTCATTTAGGGCTTTTATGTAGCCCTTCATGATTTGAATTTTTTAACACTTTATTTATTCATAGTTAAGTATTTTTATTATCACAGATTGTTGGACTTGTGCTTGTACACACCCCCTAGGGGGTGTTTCTTTACATTTACACTTGGCTATTTAAAATTAAACCCCATTGTGTTGCTACATCACCTGATGAAGGGGTGCAGTATCCCTCGAACGTCGCATGTTTTTGCTGTTTTGATGTTTGGCTTTGAATACACACGTTTCTTTGTTGATTGGCAGTCCCACCTTGCCGTTATATTACACCACACACACAACACTATATGGGTCTCAATGATATAGATAACTAACACACCACCACACATAGTCTCTAATGATATAGATACGAACCACACACACCAATTGATCTCAATGATAACAGAAGACCACATGCACAACACACACAACACACAAAACATGTCTCAAATGATAACGATACTAACACACACAGCACACCCCACACCACACAGACTCACACAACACAACCCCTTGTCTCAATGAATCCAGACACCACAATGGGGGCTCATGATATAGATACAACACCACACACATTGTCTCAATTGAACAGACACACATGCCAACACCCCACCCACTACAAAAACCTAGCGTCTCAATGATATAGATACTAACACACACACCATGGTCCTCAATATCAGACACACATGCACAACACCAACACACACACAAAAACATAGTCTCAATGATATAGATACTAACACACACAACATTGTCTCAATGATATAGATACTAACACACACACACATTGTCTCAATGATACATACCCACATGCACAACACACACACACACAAAAACATAGTCTCAATGATATAGATACTAACACACCAACAAACAACATTGGTCTCAATGATATAGAGACTAACACACACACACACAACATTGTCTCAAGATTAGGGGGAATACTAACCACACCCACCCACACATGGGGTCCTCAATGATATAGATCTAACAAACACACACACACCATACAGTTCTCAATGTATAGATCTAACACACACAACACACCACATTGTCTCATTTAATAGATACTAACAAACACCACACCACTACTTGTCTCAATGATATAGATACAACCACACCACCACACACATTGTCGCAATGATTATAGATACGAACAAACACACACACACACATACATTGTCTCCATGATATAGATACTAACACACACAGCCACAAACCACACACATCATTGGTCTCAATGATATAGAATACTAACAAACACACCCACACTTGTCTCAATATATAGATACTAAACAACACACATTGTCTCCAATTGTACAGACACACAAATGGTCTCAATGATACAGATACTAACCACACACAACGCATTGTCTCAGGGATACAGAGACACACACCATGGTTCTCTCATGATACAGCGACACCGCCCACACCCCACACCACAACACACACACACGACCTATATGGGCTCAATGATATAGATACTAACACACACACCACATTGTCTCAATGAACAGACACACAAACACAAATGGTCTCAATGATATAATCTACACACAATCACGCATTGTCTCAGTGATACCGAGACCCACCACAGGTCTCTCAATGATACAGAGACACACGACAGACACACACACACACACACACACACACACATATGTCTCAATGATATAGATAACTAACACCACACACATGTATCAATGATACAGAGAACAACACATGCACCCACACCACACACAAAACATGGTCTCAATGAATATAATACTAACACACACACACACACACCACCAGACCCAACATACCATGTGTCTCAATGAATAACAGACACACACAAATGGTCTCAATGATCTAATATATACTAACACACACACACCACACACACATGTTCATTAATAGATCTACACACACACTTGTCCTCAATGATCAACAACACACATGCACAACACACAACACACACACACACCAAAAACAGGTCTCGATATAGATACTAACACAAAACCCACACACATGCCACCCACTTGTCCGCAATTGATACAGACACACCACATGGTCTCATTGATAATAGATACGAACACAAACGCACACATTCCACACAATACAACACCATTTCTCGATGATACAGAGACACAACCACTCACCCACACCCACATGGGTCCTCAATGATATAGATACTAAACCCACACACACACACATGTCTCATGATATAGATACTACCACACAACACACCCATGCACAACACAAATGTCTCGATGAACAGAGACGCACACACATCACCAATTGGTATCTAGATTATATACACGCATTTACCATTTGTATCTAGGATTATATACCACCACACCTTTACAATTAGTATCTAGGATTATATACCACACCTGTACCAATTGGTATCTAGGATTATTACCACACCTTTACCAATTGGTATCTAGGATTGTATACACACCTTTACTATTGGTATCTAGGATTATATACCACACCTTTACCAATTGGTATCTAGGATTATATCCACGCATTTAACATTGGTATCTGGATTTATCCACACATTTACCAATTGGTACTCAGATTATATACCACACTTTTCCAATTGGTATCTAGGATTATATACCAGCACTTACCAATTGGTATCTAGGATTATATACCACGCATTACCAATTGGTATCTAGGATTATATACCACACCTTTACCATTGGTATCTAGGATTATATACCAAGCCTTTACCAATTGGTATTCTAGGATTATATACCACGCATTTCCAATTGGTATCTAGGATTATATACCACTCATTTACCATTTGGTATCTAGGATTATATACCACACCTTTACCAATTGGTATCTAGGATTATATACCACACCTTTACCAATTGGTATCTAGGATTTATATACCACGCTTTACCAATTGGTATCTAGGATTATATCCACACCTTTACAATTGGTATCTAGGATTTATAACCACGCTTTACCAATTGGTATCTAGGATTATATACCACGCATTACCATTGGTATCTAGATTATTACCACACCTTACCATGGTATCTAGGATTATATCCCACCATTTAAAATTGGTATCTAGGTTTATATACCACACCTTTACAATGGTATCTAGATTAATACCACGCATTTACCAATTGGTATCTAGGATTATATACCACACTTTATCAATTGTTATTTAGGATTATATACCACCTTTACCATTGGTATTTAGGATTATATACCACACTTTACCAATTGGTATCTAGGATTATTCCAACTTTACCATTGGTATCTAGGATTATATACCACACCTTTACCAATTGGTATCTAGGATTATATACCACACCTTTACCAATTGGTATCTAGGATTATATACCACACCTTTACCAATTGGTATCTAGGATTATATACCACCCTTTACCAATTGGTATCTAGGATTATACCACACATTTACCAATTGGTATCTAAGATTATAAACCACAACTTTACCAATTGGTATCTAGGATTATATACCACACATTTACCAATTGGTATCTAGATTATATACCACACCTTTACCAATTGGTATCTAGGATTATATACCACCATTTCCAATTGGTATCTAGGATTATATACCACCATTTACCAATTGGTACTAGTTTATACCACACTTTACCATTGGTATCTCGGATTAATATACCACACATTTACCATTGGTATCTAGGATTATATACCACACATTACCAATGGTATCTAGGATTAATACCACACCATTTACCAATTGGTATCTAGGATTATATACCACACCTTACCAATTGGTATCTAGGATTAATACCACACATTTACCAATTGGTATCTGGAATATATACCACACATTTACCATTGGTATCTGGAATTATATACCACACATTTACCAATTGGTATCTGGAATTATATACCACACATTTACCAATTGGTCTCTAGGATTATATACCACGCATTTACCATATGGTCTCTAGGATTATATACCACACATTTACCAATTGGTATCTAGGATTATATACCACACATTTACCAATTGTATCTAGGATTATATACCACACATTTCCAATTGGTATCTAGGATTATATATGGTTTTGGTTTGGAATTATACATACAATTTACCAATTGGTATCTAGGATTATATACCACGCATTTACCAATTGGTATCTAGGATTATATACTACACATTTACCATATGGTATCTAGGATTATATACCACACATTTACCAATTGGTATCTAGGATTATATACTACACATTTACCAATTGGTATCTAGGATTATATACTACACATTTACCAATTGGTATCTAGGATTATATACTACACATTTACCAATTGGTATCTAGGATTATATACCACACATTTACCATTTGGTATCTGATTATATACACACTTTACCAATTGGTATCTAGGATTATATACCAACACCTTTACCAATTGGTATCTAGGATTATATACCACACATTACCAATTGGTATCTAGGATTTATACCACACATTTACCAATTGGTATCTAGGATTTATACCACCTTTACAATTGGTACTAGGATTATACCACACATTTACCAATTGGTATCTAGGATTATATACCACACTTTACCAATTGGTATCTAGGATTATTACCACACATTTACCATTGGTATCTAGGATTATATACCACGCCTTTACCATTGGTATCTAGGATTATATACTTAACACATCCAATTTACCATTGGTATCTAGATTATATACCACACATTTACCAATTGGTATCTAGGATTATATACCACGCATTTACCATTTGGTTCTAGGATTATATACCACCATTTACCAATTGGTATCTAGGATATATTACCACCATTTACCAATTGGTATCTAGGATTATATACCACACATTTACCAATTGGTATCTAGGATTATATACCACGCATTTACCAATTGGTATCTAGGATTATATACCACGCATTTACCATTTGGTATCTAGGATTATATACCACACATTTACCAATTGGTATCTAGGATTATATACCCACATTACCAATTGGTATCTAGGATTATATACCACGCATTTACCATTGGTATCTAGGATTATATACCACGCATTTACCAATTGGTATCTAGGATTATATACCACCAACATTTACCAATTTGTATCTAGGATTATATACCACACATTTACCATTTGGTATCTAGGATATATCCCACGCATTTACCAATTGGTATCTAGGATTATATACCACCATTTACCAATTGGTATCTAGGATTTATATCACAATTTACCAATTGGTATCTAGGATTATTACCACACATTTACCAATTGGTATCTAGGTATTATATCCACCCATTTACCAATTGGTATCTAGGATTATATACCACACATTTACCATTTGGTATCTAGGATTATATACCACACATTTACCATTTGTATCTAGGATTATATACCCCATTTACCAATTGGTATCTAGGATTATATACCACACATTTACCAATTGGTATCTAGGATTATATACCACACATTTACAATTGGTATCTAGGATTATATACCACACATTTCCATTGGTATCTAGGATTAATACCACACATTTACCAATTGGTATCTGGATTATATACCAACATTACCATTGGTATCTAGGATTATATACCACACTTTACCATTGGTATCTAGGATTATACCACACATTTACCAATTGGTATCTAGGATTATATACCACACATTTACCATTGGTATCTAGGATTATTACCACACATTTACCAATTGGTATCTAGGATTAATACCACACATTTACCATTGGTATCTAGGATTATATACCACGCATTTACCATTGGTATCTAGATTATATACCAACATTTACCATTTGTATCTAGGATTATATACCACACTTTACCAATTGGTATCTAGGATTATATCACACACCTTTACCAATTGGTATCTAGGATTATATACCACACATTTACCATTGGTATCTAGGATTATTACCACACATTTACCATTGGTATCTAGGATTATATACCACCATTTACCAATTGGTATCTAGGATTAATACCACCATTTACCAATGGTATCTAGGATTATATACCACACTTTACCAACTGGTATCTAGGATTATACCACGCATTTACCAATTGGTATCTAGGATTATATACCACACCTTATCAATTGTATCTAGGATTATATACCACGCATTTACCAATTGGTATCTAGGATTATATACCACACCTTATCAATTGGTATCTAGGATTATATACCACACACTTTACCAATTGGTATCTAAGTTATAAACCACACTTTACCAATTGGTATCTAGGATTATATACCAAACATTTACCAATTGGTATCTAAGATTATATACCACACTTACCATTGGTATCTAGGATTATATACACCTTTACCATTGGTATCTATGTATATACCACGCATTTACCAATGGTATCAGGATTATATACCACCATTTACCAATTGGTATCTAGGATTATATACCCACATTTACCATTTGGTATCTAGGATTATATACCACACATTTACCAATTGGTATCTAGGAATTATATCCACACATTTACCAATTGGTATCTAGGAATTATATACCACACATTTACCAATTGTCTCTAGGATTTATACCACACATTTACCAATTGGTATCTAGGATTATATACCACACATTTACCAATTGGTTCTAGGATTATATACCACGCATTTACCATATGGTTCTAGGATTATATACCACACATTTACCAATTGGTATCTAGGATATATACCACGCATTTACCATTGGTATCTAGGATTATATACCACACATTTCCAATTGGTATCTAGGATTATATACTACACATTACCATTGGTATCTAGGTTATATACCACGCATTTACCATTGGTATCTAGGATTATATACCACACCTTTACCAATTGGTATCTAGGATTATATACCACGCATTTACCAATTGGTATCTAGGATTATATACCACACATTTACCAATTGGTATCTAGGATTATATACCACACATTTACCAATTGGTATCTAGGATTATATACCACACATTTACCAATTGGTATCTAGGATTATATACCACACATTTACCAATTGGTATCTAGGATTATATACCACACCTTTACCAATTGGTATCTAGGATTATATACCACATTTACCATTTGTATCTAGGATTATACACACTTTACCATTGGTATCTAGGATTATATACCACACTTACCAATTGGTATCTAGGATTATATACCACGCATTTACCATTGTGGTATCTAGGATTATATACCACACATTTACCAATTGGTATCTAGGATTATTACCACGCATTTACCAATTGGTATCTAGGATTATATACCACATTTACCATTTGGTATCTAGGATTATATACCCGCATTTACCAATTGGTATCTAGGATTATATACCACACCTTACCAATTGGTATCTAGGATTATATACCACGCATTTACCATTTGGTATCTAGGATTATATACCACACTTTACCAATTGGTATCTAGATTATATACAGCATTTACAATTGGTATCTAGGATTATAAACCCGCCTTTACTAATTGTATCTAGGATTATATACCACACATTTACCAATTGGTATCTAGGATTATATACCACACATTTACCATTGGTATCTAGGATTATATCCACGCATTACCATTGGTATCTAGGTTTATACCACACATTTACCATTTGGTATCTAGGATTATATACCACACATTTACCAATTGGTATCTAGGATTATATACCACACATTACCATTTGGTATCTAGGATTATATACCACACATTTACCAATTGGTATCTAGGATTATATACACACATTTACCTTGTATCTAGGTTATATCCACACATTACCATTGGTATCTAGGATATATACCACACATTTACCAATTGGTATCTAGGATTATATCCAACACATTTACCATATGGTATCTAGGATTATTACCACGCATTTCCATTGGTATCTAGGATTATACCACACATTTACCATTTGGTATCTAGGATTATATACCACACATTTACCAATTGGTATCTAGGATTATATACCACACATTTACCAATTGGTATCTAGGATTATATACCACACATTTACCATTTGGTATCTAGGATTATATACCACACATTTACCAATTGGTATCTAGGATTATATACCACGCATTTACCAATTGGTATCTAGGATTATATACCACGCATTTACCAATTGGTATCTAGGATTAATAACCACTTTACCATTGGTATCTAGGATTATATACCACACATTTACCAATTGGTATCTAGGATTATATACCACGCATTTACCAATTGGTATCTGAGGATTAATATACACACATTTACCAATTGGTATCTAGGATTATATACCACGCATTTACCAATTGGTATCTAGGATTATATACCACGCATTTACCAATTGGTATCTAGGATTATATACACGCATTTACCAATTGTATCTAGGATTATATACCACGCATTTACCAATTGGTATTAGGATTATTACCACACATTTACCAATGGTATCTAGGATTATATACCACGCATTTACCAATTGGTATCTAGGATTATATACCACGCATTTCACCAATTGGTATCTAGGATTATATACCACACATTTACCAATTGGTATCTAGGATTATATACCACGCTTTACCAATTGGTATCTAGGATTATATACCACGCCTTTACTAATTGGTATCTAGGATATATACTACCACTTACCAATTGGTATCTAGGATTATATACCACGCATTTACCAATTGGTATCTAGGATTATATACCACACCTTTACCAACTGGTATCTAGGATTATATACCACGCATTTAATAATTGGTATCTAGGATTATATACCACACCTTTATCAATTGGTATCTAGGATTATATACCACGCATTTACCAATTGGTATCTAGGATTATATACCACACCTTTATCAATTGGTATCTATACTAGATGATGTTCTATGTGTCCTCAGGGAAGTTGGCCCCAACACCTTTCAATGTAAGAGATGGATTTTTAAAGGCCTGTTCACCCTCCAGAGGAATTTAGTTCTCCCAGTTAAAGTGTTCTAGGGATCCCAAGTACTTAGCTGCGTACCAAGCCAACCAAGATTACTTACACATTAGTACCACTGTCCATCGTTATCTTACCAACCTCATCGGTTAAAATAAAATTCTAAGCTAACACAAAATTCGGAAATCATTAAGATCCCCCATAAATGCCATTGCAGTGTTTATTATGGAATGAATGTGGTTGAATTAATGAAGTCGGTTTGTTTGAAAGTAGGGACCGCTGTCGGATCATTTACCGATAAAACGCACCCGGTATAAACTAAAATTGGGGTTGTTCTTTTCATTGACCTTCCCCTCGTTAGTTCTAAAGAAGTGGTCTATATTGAGTTGTTACAAATATTAAGCTGTTTAATACTGACAACGTGGGTTATTTGTGGATACTAACAAATCATATGCACTCTTCTTCCAAAAAAGAACTTTTAAGTAACTGTTAAGCTGAGTAAACATGGTTACAGGTTCCTTCCTCCTTGATGACCGTCGGCCACCCAGACGAAGGCTGTTGAGCACAGGCAAGAGTTGCACAGCCGAAGTTCACCGCGTGCGATTTCCATAGGAGTTTGAACCACAAATAATATAATAATGATGTTTTTAAAATTTGCATTTATACATATTGTTTATCTAAGGGCGAAGCAGGTGCTTTGCCAGGAGTTCAATTAGATGGTTAAATTTGCACCATGGGATATTAGAAGTACCACCGAGGAGTTCTGTGTCCCATTAATAAAGGTACAAGGACACAGACTGGGTTATAAAGGGGAACTCTGGGGTACACTCATGTATTAAAGGGATATTTATTCCCCTACGTAAATTATAAGGATATAAGGAAAGTTACACTGAGGAGGTCTGTGTCCATAGTAAACCGGTGGGGTTACAAGGACAACAGAATTGAGTTATACAGGGGAAACTCTGGGTACCACTACTGCTGGAAGGGCAGTAACATATCACATGACTGTAAAATTATAAAGATATTAGAAGTCATGAGGGAGTTCTGTGTCCCGAAAAGGTACAAGGACCCAGGCTGAGTTATACCGGGCAGGGGAACTCTGGGTAACCACTCATGTTTTATAAGGGATAATGATCCCCTACTGTAAATTATAAAGTATATTAGAAAGTGCACTGAGGGAGTTTCAGTGTCTTATGTAAAGGGTAAAGGACACAGGGGACTGGGGTTTAATTAAAGTCAGGGGAATTCGGGGTACCACTTAGGTATTATAAAAGGATAATAAATTCCCTACTGTAAATTATAAGGGATATTAGAACACAGAGGAGTTCTGTGTCTATATAAAGGGACAAGGGGGAAAAATACTGATTAATCAGGAAAACTCCTGGGTACACGCTATATTATAAGGGATAAGTATTATCCCTACTGTTAAAATTATAAGGGAATTAGATGTCAACTGAGGAGTTCTGTGTCCTTTAAAGTACAACCGGACCACAGGGGGGACTGAAGGTTTAGTTATTACAGGGAAAAATCTGGGTACCACTCCTGTATTATAAGGATAATGTATCCCCTCCTGTAAATTATAAAGATATTAGAAGTCACTGGATGGAGTTTCTGTTGTCTATATAAAGGTACAAAGGGAACAAGGCTGAGTATACAGGGAACTCTGGGTACCACTCATGTGTTAAGAAGGGGATTAATGTATTCCCCTATTGTAAATTATAAAAGGATATTTAGAAAGTCACGAGGAGTTTTCTGTGGTTCCATTAAGGGTACCAAATGGGGAACAGACTGAGTTATAAACAGGGGAAAAACTCTGGGTTTACCCACTCATGTATTTATAAGGGATATTAATGAAGCCCCTACTGTTAAATTATAAGGGATATTAGAGTCAACTGAAGGACGGTCTGTGTGACATAGAAAAGGTACAGACACGGGGACTGACAGAGTATACAGGGAACTTCTGGTACACTCTGTTTTTGTATGTTAGGGTTATTCTGTTCTGTGGCGTTAACTAGGGAAATTCACTGGGGGACCCCAGTACGTAAAACTATGATGGGCCCACTTTATCCGTGCTTTCATTCCACAGTGGTTTTCTTGGGTTGAGGCTTATGATCTCATAGAAAACAAGAATAAGAGGGGGGCCCCCTGGTTGTTCCCCCGCCTCCCCTGTAGTTAGTTACGTTTGCTCCCGGAGTGTTTATAAATGGGCACCCTAGTACATAGCAGCTTGCTTGAAGATTATAAGGATATTTTCTTGAACAGTTGGATCCAAAGTAGGGATCATTACAGGAGGTGGATTATTTACAGGTTATTAATGGAATTCGGAGTTACTGTAACTAGATAGAGTACCTTTGATAAAATGACACATATATTATTTTTACAAATTTTATAGGGGACGTCTGTTGATCCAGGCGGGTGATCCAATGACTATGTTTTACCCTCTCAATCCCCTCTCTCTCTACTAATTCCAGTAAATAGGGAAATTCTTTTGAAGAATTTTATTAAATAAAAACTTTCTAATGGGAGGGGTCTCTCTCCCAGAGTACTCCTGCGGCAAATTGGTTCACTGATGATTGCTGTTTACAAGTCCGGCCGGGCTTTATCAAGGAAAATAAATTCACTGTTTTCACGTAATTTCATTTTTTGTAACGCTTTAAAATTGATTTTGCTGTCTGTCGGGCCCACTGAAATTGGGGCTCTTAAAGGAGCATGGCCTAATACAGTTTGCATGTGTAAATTCCTGCAGATTTCACTTAACTCTTACTTTAACCTTTCACATGGAGATTATCAGGGGGGGGTTTGTTCAATAAAAAAGTTCTTCAGGGAATCATACAAGTTCTTATTGTTTAAAAAGTTGCGAATTGGCCAAAAAAACCAATCCGATGTTAGTTTTCAAACATGTTTGAAATAATAATCTGGTTGGGCAAAATAGACCATTTTATAATAAAATTATTGAATGTCCCAGAGTATCTTTCTTCATGATGGGTGCTAGCCTTGTGTTTCCCAGATTTATTAAAAGGCCAGTAGTAGTAATATTTAGAGCTAGGTTGGGTTTGTTTAAAGCTCAGGAGATCGTGACAATACCCCGGGTCACTGCTGTTACAATTGAGTTTTGCAAAACGCGGATCCTAACATTTGATGTTCCAGACCGAATTTACGAATTGCCCATCCAAACCAAGCCATCCCCACACTGCGCTTTACGGGCTCGGGGTGGGGCGGAGGGGGCTTGATAAGGGGGCTGGCCACAATGCGTGACATCATTGACGTCACCAACAATGGGCGAGGCATACGCCACTAGGGTGGGGGAGGTTGGGGCTAGGGGGTGTAGGGGTGTGGGAATGGGGAGGCGTCCAGGGGGTGGGACACCCACAATAAAAGGCGGGATAACTGGGGGGAGAATTCAGGACTCCTCTCCGTTACGGGGAAGAATCGGGGGTTGGTCTTCCGGGGCGTGGGATACCCACCCCGATTTGCGGGGAGCGGGACTGTACGGATACACCTGTGAGACCATAGTGTTCACGATGGTATAGGTACGTGCATAATACCCTCTTGATACTGGGGTTTTTAAAAATTTTAGGTCTCAGAAATCAAAAATGTAGAATCCATTGTAACTTTTGCTGATTGGTAAGAATAGGTGCATGTCAATATTAAAACAGAAAAAATCCACGGGGAAAGTCTAATTCAACCTAACACCTTTTAAATTGAATAAATGTTCCATAAATTGGAATGATTGGGTAAGTGAGATATCAAAAAAAAAAATGTTGTAGTGTATGGGTTAACCTTTAGATACTTGCGATCCACTAGGACAACAAAAGATGAGTTTGGATGAGTAAAAGGGTGGGTGAGCTTATAATACGTCATTTTTAAAAATAAACTACCGCTAAACATCATGGGATCGATTGTTTGCGGATCTGTTTGCACGGTGAGGAACAGCACAGTGTTGATATGTGGGGGGGTCAAAGTTACAGGGACCATGTTGGCATTACCATTGCAATGATCACAATTCGTACCGATTTGAAATATAGGGCAAAATACACAGTGCAATGGAGGGTTTGTAAAGCGCTACGGAAGTACTATGTTGGCGCTTTAAAAATCCCACAAAATATATAAATCTATCATAAATAGATTCTTTTACACTGGTGTGTATAAAGCACCAACAGGGGGTAAATTTAAACTATCCGCAGCTCTAAAAGGCTCCTCTAGATTCTAATGTGGATTTCGCAAAGAAAAATATTTCATTCATTATTTTAACCAACACTCAAAGGTAGAAAAACGTTCAAAGCTCCATTTGGTTTAGGCAACAGGAGAGTCTACCTGCAGTAATTAAGATCCTGTGTGGAAGAGATTCGCCAAGGGGGGAAGGAATGCAAAGGATAATGAAACATCCCATCCCAGTATTTATTTTACTATTAATTCTTTAAGTTTACCGAAATGTCGGAATGTGAAACCATTCAGCTAAAAAAACCCTCAAAGCTTTTAAAAGGGACGATGCAACAGGATGCTGCAGATGGGAAATGTAAAAAAGAAATCCTAAAAACCTTTAATGGTTTCATTATTATGGAAAATGGCTTAGCAAATTTGGCAAAGGGAATACGGTGATGAAGAATAGGGAAATATTGTATTCCCGGTACTGTCCACTTTAACGGGCGATCGTTGAAGAAGACAACCATCTATTTGGGTCCTGTATGTCATCGTATGCCTGCCTTTTTACTAACATAACATGTGGGACAATTTTATAAAGGGCCATTATTGGAGAAACAATATCAATATTGCTCTTGTATCCCTTTAAGTGTTATTTTATGGACCACTTTCTAAGCGGCATGCAGATCAATATAATGGTGCTGCTTCCGCCTTACATAGTGAGCTGTGACAGGAACAGCAAGCCCCTGGGCTTAAAGAATGCCCAAGACTTGTATTCCTATTGCTGGCAACAGAGCATTGTATTCTGGCATCCATATTTTGCCCCGCCATCCAAAAACTTTCTTTTTCAAAACTTAAGCACAAACCTTAAAAATTTTTTGTCTCCTAAGGTTGGTCTATAGTACAAGAGGAAAAGCACATGGAAAAGAACCATGTAGATTGCCAAACACTGTGAGTAGGATTCAGAAAAGTTTGATGTTTGGGGGGTTGGGTAATATGGACACAGTTATAAAACACAACCTGTCCCAGCGGGCAGGCAGAGTAGGAAGTGGAACATTACAACAAGGGCCTTGTACTTTGGGATTGCAACAGGCTGATACATTCATCCTAGGTTTGCAAGAGGGATCTCTTTTTCAATTAGTGGGGAACTAACATTACTACAATGTGTATAATTTTCCTAGAGAATCAGATATGAGAGAGCTCCAAATGGGCTTTGTACAGAGGACCAGTATTCCCCCTTTAGTCAGCAGATACTGTGAAAAGCTACAAGTTTAGCTTAAAACTTCACTTTTGATTTTTTTTTTAAGATTCATTGTTTTAATTAAAGCTCCATTGGGAAAACAGTCGCAGAGGTTCGAATTATACAGCAAGATTTTGGAAAAATCGTCTAGGAATTTCAATAAAAGATTAAAATACTTTTTAGGGGCCAGACCAACACCCCCGCTTAAAAGCGCCCAACACTAGCTAATTGTGTCTGGCAACACTAGGTGCCGTGGGGGGCCAGTTGCTCTGATATCGATATGGAAAACTTTGCGAGCGCGGTGGGTTGTTGGTGCGATTAGAATGCACTCCAATACCAAGTTTCACGCTAAGTGTGGCCCTCGGCCGTTAAACTTAAACAAGAAACGTTCCCTCCAAAAAAAAAAAGTTTACTGCACAAAAGGGAAGTTTAATGTTTTCATTTCAGATCCAATGACGGTATATATATGGAAAAAAATTAATGAATTTCCCGATGCCAAAAACATTGTGATGTATCAATACTACCAAACACCTCCTCCAAAACACTTTTAGAAAAACAACTTGAAAAAAATTGATCGGAACTCATCAAGCAACTTGGTACAAGGACTCAGTAAGCTCTGAGCTGGTTTGGATGTGACCTTGAGAGAAGTGTACAGGTCAGGCAGGGTGGGAGGTCTGAGCCACATCATGGGCGGAAGACGAAACACCCTATTTTTCATATTTTGAAAATAAAAAAAAAGGTTTAATATTTATCAGAAATAAGAATTTCCGATCGAAACAAAACAAACAAAACAACAACAACAAAAAATTCAAAAAAACCGTTTCTATATTTTGCACTCAGAGGCAGGGATAATGTTAACACAAAAAAATACCAGAGTGCCCTTTAAAGGTTGACGGGACACCACTTTACTATTGCATTTACAAACCAATGGAGGAATTGTTGTTGTTTAAAGTGGGCGGTGTACCAGGAAATTTGCAATTTGCCTCCTCCAATCTCAATCTATTGTTTTTATATAAAAACATTCCGGGGTAAGTTTTCGGTTGGGCGGAATTAGTTACATTTTTCTAACCCAAAAGAACACTAACCAGCAGTGTGAGAATTGCTGAATTTGAAAAAAAAAAAAAAAAAAAGTTCTGGGAAAAAAAGTTTATTTTGTTATACAAGACCTGGGACAGGGGCCCAATCTTTAAATTTCTTTATGATCCAAAATACTCAACGGATCTTTCTCCTTTATGGGATTATTGTCTGAACAAGCGGGTTGTTTCTGGCCTCTTGGCAATAAACCTGAGCCCATGTTTACCTGGGTAAGTGTAATTTCATGTTCATCTAAAAACTTCAATTGTACCCAATCCCATCACCTTTAACTATACCTGGTTACGGTCAGTATTAATTGTATCTAAAAACCGTCTCATTGTAACCAAAATCCCATCACCTTTAAAACCAGACCTGGTTAAGTAGTAATTCATTTGTCCATCTAAAAATTCATTGTACCCAATCCCATCAAATTACACAGTACCTGGTACGAGTATAACTTCATGTCATTTAAAACTTCTCATGTACCCAATCCCATCACCTTGACACTGTACCTGGGTACGGTTAGTAATTTCATTGTATCTAACTTTATCAATTCTACCCCAAATACCATTCACTTTACACTGTACCTGGTTACGTAGTAATTCATTGTCATCTAAACTACTCATTCTAACCAATTAACATTACCTTTAACACTGTAAGTGGGTTACGTAGTTAAAATTCATTTTGTCATCTAAACTTCTCATTCTACCCAATCCCATCACCTTTACAAAGGTAACCGGTTACGTAGTCATTCATTGTTTCATATAAAATTATCATTGTACCCACAATCCCATTCAACCTTTTACACTGTATGGTTACGTAGTTAATTCAATTGTCATATAAACTTCTAATTAACCCAATCAACAATCACTTTACACTGTTACCGGGTTACGTTAGTAATTCATTTGTATTAAAAACTTCTCAGTTGTACCCAATCCAATAACCTTTACCACGGGTACCCTGGTTCACGAGTATTCATTGTCATCTAAAAACTCTATTGTACCAAATCCCATTCACCTTTACAACTGTACCTGGTTTACGTGTCATTCATTGTCATCTAAACTTCCTTCATTCTACCCAAATCCATACCTTTTACACGGTACCATGTACGTTTAGTAATTCATTGTCATCTCTAAAAAATACTAATTCTACCCAATCCCATCACCTTTACACCGTACCTGGTTACGTAGTAATTCAATTGTCAATTAAACTATTCATTTTGTGTACCCACTTCCCATCCACCCTTTAAAACAACAGACCTGGGTACGTAGAATGTCAATTGTCATCTATAAACTACTCATTCTACCCAATCCCATCACCTTTTACACCGTTACCTGGTTAGTAGTAAAAGTAATTCAGTGTTTCATACTAAAAACTTTTCTCAGTGCCCTGGTTTCGTAGTAATTTCTTGTTCATTCTAAAATATGCATTGTGACCCAAAATTCCCATCACCTTGTACCCACCGTACCTGGTAAGTGTAATTCATTGTCATCTAAATACTAATATTGTACCCAATCCATCGCCTTACACCGTCACCTGGTTTACGTAAGTAAATTCATTTCATCTAAACTACTCATTGTACCCAAATCCCATCGCCTTTACCACGGTACCTGGTTTGGTAAGTAGAATTCATTGTCATCTAAAAACTCTTCATGTGTACCCCAATTCCATCCACCTTTACACCGGACATGGTACGTAGTTAATTCATTGTCATCTATAACTTTCTCATTGTAACCCCAATCCCATCAAACCTTACACCGGTACCTGGTTACGTAGTTAATCCATTTGTCATTCTTAAAAAACTTATCATTGTAACCAGACCCAGTCCACCTGTACACCGTACCTGGTTACGTAAGAAGTCATTGTCATCTAAAAAACTTCTCATGTACCCAATCCCATCACGTACACCCGTACCCTGAAGTTACGTAGTTTAATTCATTGTCATTATAAATTTCCATTGGTACACAATCCATCGCCTTTACACCGTACCTGGTTAGGGAGTAAGGTGTAAGTTTCATGTCTGTGAACAAACGACTAATTGGCGGACCCAATTCCAAGCAACTGGGACACCTCAACCTGGGTTACGTAGTAATTCCTTTGGTCAATATAAACTACTCATTCTACCCCAATCCATAACCTTTACATGTACCTGGTTACGTAGTATTCATTGTTCATCTATAAAACTAATCAGGTCCCCACAATTCCCATCACCTTTACAACGTTACATGGTTACGGTAGGAAATCATTGTCATTAAACTTCTCATTGTTTAACACATTTCCCATTCCACCCTTTATACCGTAACTGGTTAGTACGTAAGTTCATTGTCATCTAAAACTTTCTCATTGTACCCAATTCCATCACCTTTTCACACCGTAACCTGGTTACGGTAGTTATGCATGGTCATCTAAACTACTTCATTCTACCCAATCCACCACCTTAAAACGTTACCTGGCTACGTAGTAATTTCATTGTATCTAAAACTTCTCATGTACCCAATCCCATTCACCTTTACACCGTAACCTGGTACGTAGTAAGTTCATTGTCATCTAAAAAACCTACTCATTCTACCCAAATCCCATCACTTTTTTACCGTACATGGCTACGTAGGAATCATGTCATCTAAACTCTTCATTGTCCCCATCCCAATCACCTTCTATAACCGTACCTGGTTAGTAGTTAATTCAATTGTCATTAAAACTTATTTCATTGTACCCAATCCATCACCGTACCCAAGCTGTACAGGGGTACGTTAGTAAGTAAATTCATTGTTTCATTCTAAACTTACCATTCTACCCAAATCCCATTCCACACTGTGGCCAACGTACCGGTTAAGTAGTCGTAGTGTAATTAATTGGTCATCTAAAAAACTTATCAGTTGTACCCAATACACATAGACTGTAGCCACCGTACCGGGGTTAGTGTAATCATTGTCACCCAAACTTCTAATTGTACCCTATTCCAATTCACCGTTTACACCCGTACCTGGGGTACGTAGTAATCATTGTCATCTAAACGACCATTCTAACCCCAACCCATCACATTTTACACGTGTAACATGGTTAAGTAGGAATTCATTGTCATCTAAAAACTACTCAGTCTACACCATCCCCATCACCTTTGACAAACGTACCTGGTGACGTAGTTAATGCATTGTCATCTAAAACTACTCATTGTAAACCCAATTCCCCATCCCTTTTATTTACACGTTACACTTGGGTTCGTAGATAATTATTGTCATCAATACTTCTCATTTGTTGTCCAATCCCATTCACCTGTACAATGTAACCTGGTTAAGTTAGTAATTCATTGTCATTGCTAAAAAACTACTCATTCTACACCCAAATTCCCCATTCACCTTTACACCGTTACATGGTTACGTAGTGAATTCATTGTCATCTAAACTTCTCGTTGTACCCAATCCCATCACCTTTTTACACCGGACTGGTTACGTAGTAATTTCATGTCATTAAAACTACTCATTCTACCCAATCCCATTCACCTTACACGTGACCCGTGGTTAGCGTAGTAAGTCATTGTCATTTTAAAAATTACTCCATTTTACCCAATTCCCTTTCACTTTACACCGTTACATGGTACGATCAGTAATTCATTGTCATTAAAATTCTGTCAATTGTAACCCAATCCCCATCCACCTTTACACCGTTTACCTGGTTAAGTAGTAAATTTCATTGTCATATCAATACTCATTGTACCCAATTCCCATCACCTGTCCTATAACCGTACTGGCTGACGTAGTAATTCTGTCAATCAAATACCTCATTGTTACCAATCCCATTAACCTTTACACCCTGTAACCTGGTTGACGTATAGTAATTTCATGGTTAAATCTAAACTCTAATTTACCAATCATCACCGTTACACCGTACCTGGTAGTTGTAATTCATTGTCATTAAACTACTAGTTCTACCCACATTCCATTTTCAACCTTTAACACGTAACACTGGTTCGTAGTTAACAGGTAATTCCTTTGTCATTCTAAAACACTCCTTCTACCCAAATCCCACACCTTAACCCGTACCTGGTTAGTAGTATTCATGGTCATCTAAAACTACTCATTTCTACCCATACCATTTCAACTGTACACCGTACTGGGTTACGTTAGTAATTCATTGTCATTCAAACTTTCATGCCTGGTTACGTAGTAATTCAATGTCATCCTAGAACTACTCAATTGACCCATCCCATCACCTTTCCACCCGTACCTGGTTAGTAGTAATTTCATTGTATATAAACTACTCATTGTACCCAATCCCATGCCTTTACACCCGTACCTGGTTACGTATAATTCAGGTCATTATAACACTACTTCATTGTCCCAATTCCCATCGCCTACACCGTACCCTGGAGTACGTTAGTAATTCATTGTCATCTTAAACTACTCATTGTACCCAACCCATTTCACCTTTTACACCGTAACTGGCGTCTAGTATTTCATTTGGTCATCTAAAACTTTCTCATTGTACCCCAATCCCATTCACCTTTTACACCTTGTACCTGGTTACGTAGGAAATTCATTTGTTTTTTTTTCATTAAACTTCTCATTGTTACCCAATCCCATCACCTTTACACCGTACATGGTTATCGTAGTAATTCCTTGTCATCTAACACTTCTCATTGTACCCAATCCCATCACTTTAACAGTACCTGGAACGTAGTAATTCATTGTCATCTTAAACGTTATCATTGTAACCCCCCAAAATCCCATCGCCTTTAAAACAGTACCGGTTAGTTAGTAAATTCATGTCACTAAAATACGCATCTTACCAATCCAATCACTTTACACCGTTACCTGGTGAGTAGTAATTCATTGTCAATCGGAAACTACTCATTCTTACACCCATTCCCATCACCTTTACACTGTACCCTGGTTACGTTGTGAATTCATTTGTTTATCTAAACTACTAATTGTACCAACTCCCATCCCTCCTTTACATGTAACCTGGTTCCGTAGGGAAATGCATTGTTCATCTAAACTTCTTCATTGTACCCAATCCATCACTTTATTGACCGTACCTGGTTTCAGTAGTAGATTAATTGTCATTCTAACTTCTCATTGTTACCCAATTTACCATAACCCTGTACACCGTACCTGGTTACGTAGTAATTCATTGTCATTTAACTTACTCATTGTACCCAACTCCCATCACCTTACACCGGACCTGGTACGTAGTAATTCATTGTCATCTAAAAATACGCAATTCTCCCAATCCCTACCTTTACACCGGACCTGGCTACGTAGTTAATCATTGTATCTAAAATTCTCATTGTACCCACCAATCCCATCAATTTATTACCGGTACTGGTTTAGTAGTAAGTCATTGTCAATCTAAAAACTCTCATTGTAACCCCAATTCCCATCACCTTTACACTGTAACCTGGTAGTAGTAATAAATTGCCTCTAAAACTACTTCATATACCCCAAATCACCATCACCTTTGCACCGTAACCTGGTTCGTAGTAAATCATTGGTAATTATAAACTTATTCATTGTACCCAATCCCATCGGCTCTTCTACACCGTAACCTGGTTAGTAGTAATTCATGTCATCCAACTTCTCACTTTGTACCCTAATCCCATCATCACCTTTTACACCGTACTGGTTACGTTAGACATAAATGTTCATGTTAAAAAAACTACTTCATTCTACCCCAAATCCCATCACCATTTACACTGTTTTAACCTGGGTTTACGTAGTAATTCATTGTATCTAAAACTACTAATTCTACCCAATCCCATTCCCTTTTACACAGTAACCTGGTAAGTAGAGTAATTCATTTGTCATCTAAAACTCTCATTGTTACCCAATACCATCACCTTTATAAGTTACCTGGTAGTAGTAATTCATTGGTCATCTTAAACTTCTCATTGTACCCAATCCCAATTCACCTTTACACCGTACCTGGCTACGTTTGCAGTAATCCATTGTCATCTAAACTTCTCGATTTAACCCAATCCCATCAAACCTTTACACCGTACCTTGGTTGACGTAGTAATTCATTGTCATTAAACTACTCTATTCGACCCCCAATCCATAACCCGTTACACACGTACCTGGTTAAGTAGTAATTCATGTTCATCTAAACTATCATTCTACCCAATCCCATCACCTTACCAACGGTACCTGTTACGTAGTAATTTCATTGTCATTATAAAACTACTTCATTTCTACCCCAATCCCAATAACTTACAACCGTTACATGGTTTACGAGGTAGTGAAGTCATGTCATCTAACACTTTCATTAGCCTTTACGTAGTATTCATTGTATCTAAACTACTCATTGGACCCAATCCCATCACATTTACACAGTACCGGGTTTTACGTAGTTAATTTCATTGTAATCTAATACTCATTGTACCCAATCCCATCGCCTTACAAGTACCTGGGTTACGTTAGTAATTCATTGGCAAACGTAAACTTACTCATTGACCATTCCCATCGGGCCTTTTAACACCGTACCCGGGGATACGTTTAGTAATTTTCCATGTCATCTAAAAACTACTCATTGTACCCAATCCCCCATCACCTTTTACACCTACCCTGGTTACGTAGTAATTCATTGTACATCTTAAACGTTATCCATGTAACCCAACCCCATCCACCTTGCACCGTACCTGGTTACGTAAGTAAGTCATTTGTCATCTAAAAATTCTCATTGTACAATCCCAATCACCTTTACACCGTACCTGGTTACGTAGTAATTCATTGTCATCTAAATTCTCATTGTACCCATTCCCATCACCTTACACGTACCCTGGTTACGTAGTTAAATTCCTTGTCATTTCTACTATACTTCTCATTGTAACCAATCCCATTCGACCTTTAACCGTACTGGTTATAGTCCTTCATTGTCATTCTTAAAACTACTCATTCTACCCCATTCCCATACCATTTACACGTACATGGTTACGTAGGTAATTCATTGTCATTCTAAACTACTCATTCTACCATCCCTATCACTTTACACTGTACCTGGTTAAGTAGTAATTTTATTGTCTCTAAAACTACTCATTGTACCCAATTCCATTCCCTTTACAAGGTGCTGGGTACGTTAGAAATCATTGTCATCTAAAACTTCTCATGGCCCATCCAATACCCTTTATACCGGTTACCTGGTTGTATGAGTAGTATTAATTGGTCATCTAAACTTCTCATTTTGTAACCAATCCCATCACCTTTACAACCGTACTGGTTACGTAGCTAATTCAATTGTATCTACTTAAAACTTTACATTTACCCAATCCCATCCACCTTTACCACCGTACCTGGTTACGGAGTAATTCATTGTATCTAAAACTTACTTCTTTTACCCAAAATCCTCACCTTTACACGTTACCTGGGGCGACGTAGAATTCATTGTCATCTAAAAAATTCTAATTGTACCAATCCCATCCACCTTATTTACCGTACCGGTTTAGTTTGTAATTCATTGTCATCTCAAAAACTGTTCTCATTTTACCCCAATCCATCACCGTTACACTTGTTACCTGGTTACGGTAGTAAAATCATTGTCAGCTAAACTACTCATTTCTTTACCAAATCCCATCACCTGTGCCACCGTACGGTTAACGTAGTAAATTTCATTGTCATCTAACTACTCATTGTACCCAATCCCATCGGCCTTTAACAACGTACCTGGTTTAGTAGTAATTCATTGTCATCCAAAAACGTTCTCTGTTACCCTATCCCATCACCTTACACCGTACCTGGTTACGTAGTAATTCAATGATATAACTACTCATTATACCCAATCCCATCACCTTAAACTGTACATGTTACGTAGTAATCATTGTCATCTTAACTTAAGCATATACCCAATCCCATCACCCTTTACAACCGTACCTGGTACGTTGTAATTCATTGTCAATTAAAAAATAATCATTGTACCCAATCCCCTCACCTTTAACCGTACCTGGTTAGTAGTAATTCAGTCATCTAAAAATTTTATCATAGGTACCCAATCCCCATCACCTTTACACTGTTACCGGTTACGTTAGTAAATCATTGTATCTAAACTACTCTGCTAAACCAATCCCATCACATTACACCGTACTGGTTACGTGTAATTCATTGTCAATCTAAATTGCTCTCGTTGTACCCAATCCCATCACCTTTACAAACGTTACCTGGTTACTAGTTAAGTAATGCATTGTCATCTAAAAACTTACTCATTTCTACCAATCCAATTTCACCTTTTACACCGTTAACCTGGTAACGTAGTAATCAATTTGTCATCTAAAAACTCAATTCTACCAAATCCCATTCACCTGTACAAAAAAAAAACCCGTACCTGGTTAGTAGTAATTCATTGGCATCTAAATTCTCATTGTACCCAATTCCATCACTTTACACCAGTAAACTGGTTACGTAGTATTCCATTGTCAATCTAAACTACTTCATTTGGAACCACATCCCATCACCTTTTACACCGTACCTGGGGTACGTAGTAATTCATGGTCATCTAAAACTAATCATTTGTACCCAATCACCTCACCTTGACACTGTACCGGTTACGTGAGTAATTCATGTTGGGGGTTCATCTAAAATTCTCATTCGTACCCCTCCCACACCTTTACACCGTACCTGGTTAGTAGTAGGAAGTTTTCATTGTCAGGCTAAAAACTTCTTCATGGTTACCCAATGCCCAGCACCGGGACACTTACTGGTTCGTAGTAATTCATTGTCAATCTAAACTTCTCATTGTACACAATCACATTCACTTTACACGTCTGGTTAGTAGTAAAATTATTTAATCTAAAAATTTTCAGTGTAACAAATTCCCCTTTCAACCCTTTTACACTGTAACCTGGTTACGTGGTTTAAGTCATTGTCATCTAAACTTCTCATTGTACCAACTCCAATAACATTTACACGTACCTGGGTTTACTAGTAATCATTGTCATCTAAACTACTAGTGTACCCAATTCCCATCACCTTACACCGTACCCTGGTTTACGTGAGTTATTCATGGTCATATAAAAATTCTTAATTGTACACCAAATCCCATCACCTTTACCACTGTAACCTGGTTCAGTCGTAAGTCATTCGTCATCTAAAACTACTTCATTCGTTTACCCAATCCAACGAAAATTTACCACCGTAATGGTTACGTAGGAAGTAATTCATTGTCATCTAAAACTTTTCTACTGTAACACAATCCCATCCACCTTTACACTATACCTGGTTGTGACGTTTAGGTTAATTTCATTGTCAATCTAAAACTATCTCATTGTACCAATCCCACACCGTTTACACGGTACCCTGGTGTAGTAGTAATTCATTGTCATCGAAACATACATTGTGACCCAATCCCATCACCCTGAACAAACAATTGTACCTGGGTACCGTATAATCATTGTCATCTAAAAAAACACCATTTTCTAACCAATCCCATCCACCTTTTATACTTCACCTTATATCAGGTTATTACCTGTGGTTTTGTAAAATATTTTAGGTGCCCTACGTGTGGTTGTAATATATATCAGGGTTATTTACAGGTGTGATTGTAATATATATCGGGGGCCCATACCGTGTGGTTGTACTATAAATCGGGGAAAGTACAGTGTGGTTTTGTAAAGTTTGTTTGTAATATAATCGGGGCAATACCTTATGGTTGTAATATAAATCAGGGTAATACCGTGTGATGGTAAAAATATATAGGGGCATTTGGCATACCGTGTTGCTTATTGTAATATAATAGGGCCGGCCAACATTACCGTGTTTGGTTTGTGTGGTTGTAATATTAAAATCAGGGTCAATTACCGCGTGGCTTGGTTAATAAAAAATCAGGATTCATATGGTGGCCTTGTAAATATATTGGGCCATACCCATGTGGTTGTAATATTAAAACGGGACCATTACGGGGTGGTTGTGTTTTTTGTGTTGTTATGGGGTTATATAAATTTCGGGTAATATCGTGTTGGCTGTAAATTATATATGCGGGGCATACCGTGTGGTTGTAATATTAAATCAGGGTCCAGATCGTGTGGCTTGTTTTGTAAATATATCGGGGCACAATACATGTGGTTGTTAATATTAAATCGGGTCCATTTACCGTGTGGTTTGTAATTGTAATATAAAATCGGTGGGCCATACCGGTGTGGTTGTTTAATATATATCGGGGCCATTACCTTGTGGCTGTAATATTAAAATAAATCAGATCATATCGTGTGGATGTAATATATATTTGGGGACATACCATGTGGTTGTAATATAAATCGGGACATATCCGTGTGGTTGTAAATAAAAAATCAGGGTCATTCGTTGGCTCTTGTCGTAATATAATCGGGGGCCATTCCGTACGTGTGGTGTAATATCAATCAGGGTCATATAGTGTGGTTGGCTGTAATAATATGGGGGGCCCATACTCGTTGGTTGTAATTAAATCGGGTCCCATACCGTGTGGTCGTTAAGATAAATCGGGGGCCATACGTGTGGTCTTGTAATATAAATTCGGGGGTCTGTACCGTGGTTGGTCGTATATAAATCAGGGGGGTCCATACCGTGTGGTTGTGTGTAATATATATGCGGGGCCCATTTACGTTGTGGTTCTGGTAATATAAATTGGGGGGCCATTATAGTTGTGGTTTGTTGATATTTTGGTAATATATAGCGGGGCACTACCCGTGTGGTGGTAATATTGAAAATCGGGGTTCATACCGTTTTGTGGTTGTAATTTAAATCGGGGCACATACCGTGTGTGGGTGGCTTTGTATGTAATCTAAAATTTGGGGGCCACATAATCGTGGTGGTTGTAATATATATCGGGGCCATACCGTGTGGTTGTAATCTAAATTAGGCAATATCGTTTTGGTTGTAAATATATATTCGGGGGACTTACCGTGTGGGTTTGTGTTAAATATAAATCGGGGGTGTCATTTACCGTGTGGTGTGTAATATAATATCGGGGGGTCAAACCGTGGGTTGTACCTGTGTAATATAAATGGGGCCCCATTACAGGTGTGGTCTTGTAATATTAAAATTGGGGGGGCCATACTATCGTGTGGTTGTAATATATATCGGGGCCATGTTACCGTGTGATTGTAATATAAATACGGGGCCCATTACCGTGGTGGGATGTTAATATATTATCGGGGCCAGACGTGGTGGTGTTGTATTGTAATATAACTCGGGTCATTTACCGTGGGGTTTGTAAGTGTAAATATGATTCGGGACATTAACGCGTGGTGGTAATATAAATTGGGGGCCATATCGTTGTGGTTGTTAAATTTATATCGGGGCCATAACGCGTGGTTGTAATATTAAATTCGGGGGCCAATACCGTGTGGTTGTAATATATTATCGGGGGCCACATTTTTTTACGTGTGGGTTGTAATATATATCGGGGCCATGACCGTTGTGGGTTGTTAATATAATTGGGGGCCATATCGTGTTGGTGTTAAATATATCGGGGGCCTCTTACCGGTGTTGTATAAATCGGGGGGCAATTACCGTGTGGTTGTTAAATATATCGGGGGGGCCCATACCGTGTGGTGGTAATTAGATATCGGGGGCCAACCGGTGGTTGGAATCTATATCGGGGGCCAACCGTGTGGCTGTTGTAATATATATCGGGGGCAATACCCGTTTGTGGTTGTAATATAAATCGGGGGCCATTACTGTGGGTTGTAATAGATATCGGGGGCCATGTTTTACAATTAGTATCAGGGTTAGTTACCACCTTTATACTAATTAGTATTTATTATTTGGATTATATACCACAAACACCTTATAATTAGTATCTAGGATTATATACCACGCTTTTAACAATTAGTATCTAGGATTATATACCACACCTTTACTAATTAGTATCTAGGATTATATACCACGCTTTTAACAATTAGTATCTAGGATTATATACCACACCTTTACTAATTAGTATCTAGGATTATATACCACACATTTACCATTGGTATCTGGGATTATATACCACACAGTTTACCATTGGTCTCTAGGATTATATACCAACACCATTTACCAATGGTATCTAGGGTTATATACTACACATTTACCATTGGTATTAGGATTATATACCACCTATTAACCAATTGGTATCTAGGATTATATACCACGCATTTACCAATTGGTATCTAGGATTTAAACCACGCATTTACCAATGGTATCTAGGATTATAAAACCACCGAATTTACCAATTGGTATCTAGGATATATACCACGCTTTTACCAATTAGTATCTAGGATTATATACCACGCATTCACAATTTGGTATCAGGATATATTAACCACACCTTTAACCAATTGGTATCAGGATTTATACCACACCTTTACCAATTGGTACTAGGATTATATACAACATTACCAATTGGTATCTAGGATATATACACACCATTGTACCAATTGGTAATCTGGATTATATACCACACATTTACCAATTGGTATAAGGTTTATACACACATTTACCAATTGGTATATAGGACTATATTACCACGCATTTACCCATTGGGTCTAGGATTATATACCACACCGTTACAATTGGTATCAAGGTTGTATACCACCACATTTACCCCAATTGGTATCTAGGATTCTATACCACACCTTACCAATTGGTATCTGAATACTATACCACACCATTTACAATTGGTCATCTGGATTATAGTACCACGCATTTAAACACAATTGGTATCTAGGATTATATACCACACATTTACCAATTGGTATCTAGGATTATATACCACACCTTTAACAATTGGTATCTAGGATTCTATACCACACATTTACCAATTGGTCTCTAGGATTATATACCACGCATTTACCATATGGTCTCTAGGATTATATACCACACATTTACCAATTGGTATGATTAGTGATTACCACGCATTTACAAATTGGTCTATCGGATTATATCCACCCATTTACCAATTGGTATCTAGGATTAAATTACCACAATTTACCAATTGGTATCTAGGATTATATACCACGCAGGTACACCAATTGAGTATCTAGGATTATATACCACACATTTACCAATTAGTACTAGGATTATATACCACGCCTTTACCAATTGGTATCTAGGGATTATCTACCCACATTTACCAATTTGGTATCTAGGATTATATACCACACAATCTTTACCAATTGTATCTAGGATATATACCACGCATTTACCAAATTGGTTTCAAGGATTATATACCACACATTTACCAGTCGAGTATCTAGGATTAATATAATACTAGGCATTCACCAATTGGTATCTAGGATATAACCCCGCTTTATAATTAGTATCTAGGAATTATACCACACACGCTTTACCAATATGGTATCTAGGATCTATTACCACAACATTTACCAATTTGTTCTAGGATATATACACCACATTACCAATTGGTTTAGGATTATAACAACATTTACCAGCGGTATCTAGATATATATAGCACTTTACCAATTGGTATCTAGGATTATAAACACACACCTTTACTTAATTATTCTAGGTATTTACCACACTTACAATTGTATCAGGATTATATACCACACCTTTACTATTGTATTAGGATTATATACCACACCAAAACCTTTACATTGGTATCTAGGATTATATACCACCACGCCTTTACTAATTGGATATAGGATTATATACCACACCTTTTACGAATTGTATTAGGATTATATCCACCACACTTGTATAATTGTATTAGGATTATATACCACACTTTACTATTGGTATTAGGATTATGTATACCCATGCTTAATTAGACAGGATATATACCAACACTTTTACCAATTGTATCTAGGATTTATACCACCCTTTCTAAATTGGTATCTAGGATTAATTCCACGCTTTCTAATATTAAGATCGTATATACCACACTTTACATTAGTATCTAGGATTATATACCACCATTTACTCAATTGGATCTAGGATTATACCCAGCCTTACTAATTGGTATCTAGGATTATATACCACACTTTACTAATTAGTATCTGGATTATATACCACCTTTACTGATTAGTATCTAGGATTATATACCACACCTTACTAATTGATCTAGGATTATACCAGCCTTTACTACATTGGTATCTGTGGATTATATAACCACACCTTTGACTAATTGGTGACTAGGATCTATAAACCACGCTTTTTACCAATGGTATCTAGGATGATAACCACACCTTTACAATGGTATCAGGATTCTATCCACGCTTTGACCAATTAGTATCTAGATATATACACACCTTATACAATTGATCCTAGGATTTAAACCACACATTTGCTAATTGGTATCTAGGAATTCTAACACACGCTTTACAATTAGTATCTAGGATTAATACCACGCACCTTTACCAATTGGTATCTGGATTATATACCACACCTTAACCAATGGTTTCAAGGATTCTATACACAACATTTTACCAATTGGTATCTGGAATTATATAACCCACACATTTACCAATTGGTATCTAGGATTATATACCAGCATTTTACCAATTGGTTTGTCTAGGTTATATACCACACCTTTACCAATGGTATCTAGGATTCTATACCACACATTTACCAATTGGTATCTGGAATTATATACCACCACCATGTTACCAATTGGTTCAGGATATATACCCCACGCATTTTACACTATGGTCTCTAGGATATATACCACACATTTACCATTGGATCTAGGATAGTATACACACCTTTACCAATTGGTATCTAGGATTCTAACCACCACATTTACCAATTGGTATCTAGGATTTTATGACAACATTTACCAATGGTAATTAGGATTTACCACACCTTTCCATTGGTATCGGATTCTTACCACCACATTTAACCAAGTGATCTAGAATATACCACATTAACAATTGGGATCTAGGATTATATTCCATTGCAATTTAACCCAATTTGGTATCTAGGATTATAAAACAACACATTTACCAATTGGTATCTAGGATTATATACCACGCATTTACCAATTGGTATCTAGATTATAAACAACCACAAACTTTAACAATGGTATCTAGGATTATATACCACCATTACCTAATTGGTATCTAGGATTATATACCACACATTTACCAATTGGTATCTTAGGATTATATACCACGCATTTACCAATTTGGTATCTAGGATTATATACCCACATTACCAATGGGATCTAAGATTATAAACCACAACTTACCAATGTATCTAGGATTATTTCCAAACTACAAATGGTATAGGATATTATACCACACATTTACCAATTGGTATTTAAGATTATAAATCACACTTTTAAAATTGGTATCTAGGATTATATACCACACTTTTACCAAATAGTATTTGGGATTATATACAACATTTACCAATTGGTTCCCTAGGATTAAATACCATGCATTTACCATATGGTATCTAGGATTTATACCACACATTTACCATATGGTATCTAGGATTATATACCACACATTTACCAATTGGTATCTAGGATTATATACCACGCATTTACCAATTGGTATCTAGGATTATATACCACACCTTTACCAATTGGTATCTAGGATTATATACCACACATTTACCAATTGGATTATTTCGTAGGATTATATACCACACCTTTACCAATTGGTACTAGGATTATATACCACAAATTACCAATTGGTATCTAGGATTACCACACACTTATCAATTGGTATTAGGATTAAACCACACTACCAATGTTCTAGGATATATACCACACTTAATCAATTGTATCTAGGTTCTATACCAACATTTTTACCAATGGTATCTAGGATTATATACCAACCTATCAATTGTATCTAGGATTCTTAATACCACACATTTACAATGGATCTAGGATTATATACCACACCTATCAATTGGTATCTAGGTTCTATTACCACAATTTACCATTGGATTAGGATTCTATACCACGCAATTACCAATTGGTATCTAGGATTATTACCACGCATTTACCAATTGGTATTCTAGGATTATAAACACGCATTTACAATTGGTATCTAGGATTATAAAACCACCTTTACCAATTGGTATCTAGGATATATACCACAACCTTTACTGATGGTATCTAGGATTATATACCACGCATTTACCAATTGGTATCTAGGATTATATACCACACCTTTACTAATTGGTATCTAGGATTATATACCACACCTTTACCAATTGGTGTCTAGGATTATATACCACACCTTTACTAATTGGTATCTAAGATTATAAACCACACCTTTACCAATTGGTATCTAGGATTATATACCACGCATTTACCAATTGGTATCTAGGATTATAACCACATTACAATTGGTATGTAGGATTATATACCACGCATTTACCAATTGGTACTTAGGATTATTAAAACACGCATTTACCAATGGTATTAGATTAAACACCTTTACATTGGTATCTAGGATTATACTACCACACCTTTACCGATTGGTATCTAGGATTATTTACCACGCATTTACCATTGGTATCTAGGGATATAACCCACCATTACCCAATGTATGTAGGATTATATACCACACCTTTACCAATTGGTATCTAGGATTTATACCCACACACTTTACTAATTGGTATCTAGGATTATATATACCACGCATTTACAATGGTATCTAGGATTATTATAACCACACCTTTACTAATTGGTATCTAGGATTTATACCACGCTTTACCAATTGGTATCTAGGATTATATACCACCACCTTTACTAATTGGTATCTAGGATTTATACACGCATTTACCAATGGTATCTAGGGTTAATACCACGCATTACCAATTGTATCTAGGCTTATATTTACCACACATTACCAATTGGTATCTAGGATTATATTACCCGCATGACCAATTGGTATCTAGGAAGATTATACCACGCCTTTACCAATTGGTCTAGGATTATATAACACGATTTACCAATTGGTATTAGGATTATATACCACCCCTCCCGCCTTTTACCAATTGGTATCTGATTATATACCACACCTTACCAATTGGTATATAGGATTATATACCAGCATTTACCAATTGGTATCTAGGATTATATACCACGCATTTACAATTGGTATCTAGAATTATATACCACGCATTTACCAATTGGTATCTAGGATTATTACCACACCGTTACAATTGGATCTAGGATTAATACCACACCTTTACCAATTGGTATCTAGGATTATATACCACGCCTTTACCAATGGTTTCTAGGATTATATACCACGCATTTACCAATTGGTATCTAGGATTAATACCACCATTTACAATTGGTATCTAGGATTATATACACCTCTTACCAATTGGTATCTAGGATTATATACCACACTTTACCAATTGGTATCTAGGATTATATACACACGCCCATTTACCAATTGGTATCTGGATTATATCACACCTTTACCAAATTGGTATCTAGGATTATATACCACGCCTTTACTAATTGGTATCTAGGATTATATACCACACCTTTACTAATTGGTATCTGGGATTATATACCACACCTTTACCAATTGGTATCTAGGATTATATACCACACCTTTACTAATTGGTATCTAGGATTATAAACCACACCTTTACTAATTAGTATCTAGGATTAATACCACGCATTACCAATTGGTATCTAGGATTAAACCAACATTTACACTTGGTATTAGGATTATATACCACGCATTACCAATTGGTACTAGGATTATTAACCACATTACCAATTGGTATCTAGGATTATAAACCACCCTTTACCAATGGTATCTGGATTATATACCACACCTTTACGATTGGTATCTAGGATTATATACCACGCATTTACCAATTGGTATCTAGGATATACCACGCATTTACCAATTAGGATGTAGGATTATATACCACACCCTTTACCAATTGGTATTAGATTAACACACCTTACCAATGGTATCTAGATTATATACCACACCTTTACTAATTGGTATCTAGGATTATATACCACCATTTACCATGGTATCTAGGATTATATACCACACAGTTTCAATTGGTATCTAGGATATATACCACGCCTTACCAATTGGTATCTAGGATATATACACACACCTTTACTAATTGGTATCTAGGGATTATATACCACGCATTTACCAATTGGTATCTAGGATTATATACCACGCATTACCAATTGTTCGATTATTACCACGCATTTACCAATTGGTATCTAGGATTATATACCCAAATTTACCAATTGTATCTAGGATTATACCACACCTTTACCAATTGGTATCTAGGATTATATACCACCCCTTTAACAATTGGTATCTAGATTATACCAACAACTTACAATGGTATCTAGGATTATATACACACCTTTACCAATTGGTATCTAGGATTATATACCACGCATTTACCAATTGGTATCTGGGATATAACACACATTTACCCCATTATGGTATCTAGGATTATATACCACACCTTTCCAATTGGTATCTGGATTATATACCAGCATTTACCAATTGGTATCTAGGATATATACCACGATTTACCAATTGGTATCAGGATTATATACCACACCTTTACCAATGGTTATCTAGGATGATATACCACCTTACCAATTGGTTCTAGGATTATATACCACCATTTACCAATTGGTATCTAGGATTTATTATATACCACTCATTTACCATTGGTATCTAGGATTAATACCACACCTTTACCAATTGGTATCTAGGATAATACCACACCTTACCAATTGGTATCTAGGATTATACCACCCTTACACAATTGGTATCTAGGATTATATACCACACCTTTACCAATTGTATCTAGGATTATATCCACCTTTACCAATTGGTTTAGGATTATATACACCAATTACCAATTGGTATCTAGGATTATATACCACACCTTTACCACACTGGTATCTAGGATTATATACCACGCATTTAAATTGGTTCTGGATTATATACACACCTTTATCAATTGGTATCTAGGATATATACCACGCATTTACCATTGGTATCTAGGATTATACCACACATTATCAATTGAGTTCTAGGATTATATTCCCACACATACCAATTGATCTAGGATTATTACCACAACTTTAGTATCATATTGGTATCTAGGATTATATACCACACCATTTACCAATTGGTATCTAGGATTATTAACCACACCTTTATCAATTGGTATCTAGGATTCTATACCAACACATTTAACCAATTGGTATCTAGGTGATTATACCACCACCTTATCAATTGGTATCTAGGATTCTATACCACACTTTACCAATTGGTATCTAGGATTTATTCAACGCATTTACCAATTGGTATCTAGGATATATACCACGCCATTACCCATGGTGATCTAGGATTATAAACCACGCATTACCAATTGGTATCTAGGATTATTAAACCAACCTTTACCAATTGGTATCAGGATTATATACCACACCCTTAATGATGGTATCTAGGATTATATACCACATTTACCAATTGGTATCTAGGATTATAACCACACCTTTACAATTGGTATCTAGGATTATATACAACACCCTTTACCAATTGGTTGTCAGGATTTATACCCACACCTTTCAAATTGGTATTCAGTTATATACCACCACTTTACCAATTGGTATCTAGGATTATATACCACATTTACCAATTGGTATCTAGGATTATAAACCACACATTACCAATGGTATTAGGATTATATACCACGCATTTACCAATTGGTATCTAGGATATATAACCACCATTTACCAATTGGTATCTAGGATTATAAACCACCCTTTACCAATTGGTATCTAGGATTATATACCACACCTTTACCATTGTGTTCGGATTATATACCACGCATTTACCAATTGGTATCTAGGAATATACCACCATTTACCAATTGGTATTTAGGATATATTACCACACTTTACCAATTGGATCTAAGATAAACCACCATTACCAATTGGTATCTAGGATTATATACCCACCTTTACAATTGGTATCTAGGATTATATACCACACGCATTTACCAATTGGTATCTAGGATTATATACCACACTTTACAATTGGTATCTAGGATTATATACCACGCCTTTACCATTGGTATCTAGGATTATATACCCCACCTTTACTAATTGGTATCTGATTATATACCACATTTACCAATTGGTATCTAGGATTATATAACACGCATTTACCAATTGGTATCTAGGATTATATACCACACATTTACCAATGGTATCTAGGATTATATACCACGCCATTTACCAATTGGTATCTAGGATTATACAACCCTTACCAATTGGTTCTAGGATTATATACCAGCATTTACCAATTGGTATCTAGGATTATATACCACGCATTTACCATTGGTATCTAGGATTATATACCACCCTTTACCAATTGGTATCTAGGATTATATACCACGCATTATCCAATTGGTATCTAGGATTATATACACGCATTTACCAATTGGTACTAGATTATATAACACCATTTACCAATTGGTATCTAGGATTATATACCACACATTTACCAATTTGGTATTAGTTATATACCACACTTACCAATTGGTATCAGGATTATATACCACACCTTTACCAATTGGTATCTAGGATTTATACCAACCATTACTAATTGGATCTAGGATTATATACCACACTTTACCATTGGTATCTAGGATTATATACCACGCATTTACCATTGGTATCTGGATTATATACCACACATTTACCAATTGGTATCTAGGATATATACCACACTTTTACCAATTGGTATCTAGGTTATATACACAGCACTTTACCAATTGGTTAGGATTATATACCACCCATTTACCAATTGGTATCTAGGATTATATACCACACCTTTACCCAATTGGTATCTAGGATTATATACCACCACTTTACCAATGGTATCTAGGATTATATACCACCATTACCAATTGGTATCTAGGATTATATACCACCATTTACCAATTGGTATCTAGGATTATATACCACACCTTTACCAATTGGTATCTGGATTATATCCACCCCTTACCAATGGTATCTAGGATTATATACCACCCTTTACCAATTGGTATCTAGGATATATACCACACTTTACCAATTGGATCTAGGATTATATACCACCCTTTACCAATTGGTATCTAGGATTATATACCACGCATTTACCAATTGGTATCTAGGATTATATACCACACCTTTACCAATTGGTATCTAGGATATATACCACATTTAATTAATTGGTATCTAGGATTATATACCACACCTTTACAATTGGTATCTAGGATATATACCACGCATTTACCAATTGGTATCTAGGATATATACACAACTTATCAATGGTATTAGATTGATTATATACCCACGCATTTACCATTGGTATTTAGGATTATATACCACACCTTACCATTGGTATCTAGGATTATATACCACACCTTTACCAATTGGTATCTAGGATTATATACCACACCTTTACCAATTGGTATCTAGGATTATATACCACACCTTTACCAATTGGTATCTAGGATTATATACCACACCTTTACCAATTGTATCTAGGATTATTACCACACCTTTAACAATTGGTATCTAGGATATATACCACACATTACCAATTGGTATCTAAGATTATAAACCACAACTTTACCAATTGGTATCTGGATTATATACCACACATTTACCAATGGATCTAGGATATAACACACCTTTACCAATTGGTATCTAGGATTATATACCACGCATTACCAATGGTATCAGGATTATATACCACCATTTACAATTGGTATCTAGGATTATATACCACACTTACCAATTGGTTATAGGATTATATACCACACATTTACCATTGGTATCTAGGATTATATACCACACATTTACCAATTGGTATCTAGGATTATATACCACACATTTACCAATTGGTATCTAGGATATATACCACACCTTACAATTGGTATCTAAGGTTATATACCACACATTACCAATTGGTATCTGGATTATATACCACACATTTACCAATGGATCTGGAATTTACCACACATTCCATGGTATCTGGAATTATATACCACACCATTTACCATTGGTCTTAGGATTATATACCACATTTACCATATGGTTCTAGGATATAACACACATTACCAATTGGTATCTAGGATTATATACCCAAATTTACCATTGGTATCTAGGTTATATACCACACATTTACCAATGGTATCTAGTGAATATTACACACATTTACCAATTGGTATCTAGGATATATACCACCATTTACCAATTGGTTCTAGGATTATATACTACACATTACCAATTGGTATATGGATTATACCACCATTTACCATTGGTATCTAGGATTATACAACACATTTACCATTGGTATCTAGGATTATATACTACACATTTACCAATGGTGATCTAGGATTATATACAACATTTACCAATTGGTATCTAGGATTATATACCACACATTTACCATTTGGTATCTAGGATTATACCACACATATTACCAATTGGTATCTAGGATTATATACCACCACCTTACCAATTGGTATCTAGGATTATATACCCACACATTTACCAATGGTATCTAGGATTCTAAACACACATTTACCAATTGGTATCTGGATTATATACCACCCTTTACTAATTGGTATCTAGGATTATATACCACACATTTACCAATTGGTGTATCTAGGATTATATACCCCACATTTACCAATTGGTATCTAGGATATATACAACACCATTTACCAATTGGTATCTAGGATTATATACAACCTTTACCAATTGGTATCTAGGATTATATACCACGCATTTACCAATTGGTATCTAGGATTATATACACACATTACCATTGGTATCTAGGATTATATACCACCCATTTACCATTGGTATCTAGGATTATATACCACACATTACCAATTGGTACTAGGATTATATACACACATTTACCAATTGGTATCTAGGATTATTAACCAACACATTTACCAATTGGTATCAGATTATATACCACACATTTACCAATGGTACTAGGATTAATACCACCATTTACCAATTGGTATCTAGGATTATATACCACACATTACCAATTGGTATCTAGGAATTATATACCAACACATTTACCAATTGGTATCTAGGATTATATACCAACCATTACCAATTGGTATTAGGATTATATACCACGCATTTACCATTGGTATCTAGGATTAATACCACACAATTACCAATTGGTATCTAGGATTATATACCACACATTTACCATTGGTATCTAGGATAATATACCACGCATTTACCAATTGGTATCTAGGATTATATACACAGCATTACCAATGGTATCTAGAGATTTAACCACACATTTACCAATTGGATCTAGGATTTATACCACACATTTACCAATTGGTATCTAGGATTATATACCACACATTTACCAATTGGTATTAGGATTATATACCACACATTTACCATTTGGTATCTAGGATTAATACCACATTTACCATTTGGTATCTAGGATTATATACCACGCATTTACCAATTGGTATCTAGGATTATATACCACACATTTACCAATTGGTATCTAGGATTATATACCACACATTTACCAATTGGTATCTAGGATTATATACCACACATTTACCAATTGGTATCTAGGATTATATACCACACATTTACCAATTGGTATCTAGGAATTATATACCACACATTAACACTTGGTATCTAGGATTATATACCACCACATTTACAATTGGTATCTAGGATTATATACCACACATTTACCAATTGGTATCTAGGATTATATACCACACATTTACCATTTGGTATCAGGATTATACCCACCATTTACCAATTGGTATCTAGATTATATACACACATTTACCATTGGTATCTAGGATTATATACCACGCATTTACCAATTGGTATTAGGAATTAACCACATTTACCATTGGACTAGGTTATATACCAACACTAAACCAATTGGTATCTAGGATTATATACCACACATTTACCAATTGGTATCTAGGATTATATACCACACATTACCATTTGGTATCTAGAGATTATTATCAACATAATTACCAATTGGTATCTAGGATTATATACCACGCATTTACCAATTGGTATCTAGGATTATATACCACGCATTTACCAATTGGTATATGATTATATACCACCACCTTTACATGGTATCTAGGATTATACCACCATTTACCAATTGGTATCTAGGATTATATACCCACCCTTTACAATTGGTATCTAGGATTAATACCACGCATTTACCAATTGGTATCTAGGATTATACCACCACCTTTACAATTGGTATCTAGGATTATATACCAACATTTACAATTGGTATCTAAGATTATAAACACAATTACCAATTGGTACTAGGATTATATACAAACATTTACCAATTGGTATCTAGGATTATATACCACACCTTACCAATTGGTATCTAGGATTATTATACCACATTACCAATTGGTATTAGGATTATATACACCATTACAATTGGTATCTAGGATTTATACCACACATTTACCAATTGGTATCTAGGATTATATACCACACATTACCATTTGGTATCTGGAATTATATACCACACATTTACCAATTGGTATCTAGGATTATACCACACATTACCAATTGGTATCTAGGATTATATACCACACATTACCAATTGGTCTAGGATTATACCACACATTTACCAATTGGTATCTAGGATTATATACCACACATTTACACATTGGTATCAGGATTATATACCACACGCATTTACCAATTGGTATCTAGGATTATATACCACCATTTACAATTGGTATCTAGATTAATACACACGCATTTACCAATTGGTATCTAGGATTTATACCACACCTTTACCAATTAGTATCTAGGATTATATACCACACATTACCAATTGGTATCTAGGATTAATACCACACCTTACCAATTGGTATCTAGGATTTATACCACACCTTACTAATTGGTATCTAGGATTATATACCACACCTTTACCAATTGGTATCTAGGATTATATACCACGCATTTACCAATTGGTATCTGGGATTATATACCACACATTTACCAATTGGTATCTAGGATTATATACCACACCTTTTCCAATTGGTATCTAGGATTATATACCAGCATTACCAATTGGTATCTAGGATTATATACCACGCATTTACCAATTGGTATCTAGGATTATATACCACACCTTTACCAATTGGTATCTAGGATTATATACCACGCCTTTACCAATTGGTTTCTAGGATTATACACACGCATTTACCAATTGGTATCTAGGATTATATACCACTCATTTACCAATTGGTATCTAGGATTATATACAACACCTTTACCAATTGGTATCTAGGATTATATACCACACCTTTACCAATTGGTATCTAGGATTATATACAACGCCTTTACCAATTGGTATCTAGGATTATATACCACACCTTTACCAATTGGTATCTAGGATTATATACCACGCCTTTACCAATTGGTATCTAGGATTATATACCACGCATTTACCAATTGGTATCTAGGATTATATACCACACCTTACCAAATGGGTATCTAGGATTACTATCACACGCATTTACCATTGGTATTAGGATATATACCACACCTTTACAATTGTATCTAGGATTATATACCACGCATTTACCAATTGGTATCTAGGATTATATACCACACCTTTACAATTGGTATTAGGATTATATACCACGCATTTACCATTGGTATTAGGATTATATACCACACTTTACCAATTGGTATCTAGGATATATATAACACACTTTACCAATTGGTATCTAGGATTATATACCACACTTTACCAATTGGTATCTAGGATTATATACCACACCTTTACCAATTGGTACTAGGATTATATACCACACCTTACCAATTGGTATCTAGGATTATATACCACACCTTTACCAATTGGTATCTAGGATATATACCACGCATTTACCAATTGGTATCTAAGATTATAAACCACAACTTTACCAATTGGTATCTAGGATTATATACACACATTTACCAATGGTATCTAAGATTATATACCAACCTTTACCAATTGGTATCTAGGATTATATACCACCATTTACAATTGGTATCTAGGATTATATACCACGCATTTACCAATGGTATCTAGGATTATATTACCACACATTTACCAATTGGTATCTAGGATTATATACCACACATTTACCATTGGTATCTAGGATTATATACCACACATTACCATTGGTATCTAGGATTATATACCACACATTTACCAATTGGTATCTAGGATTATATACCACACTTTACCAATGGTATCTAGGATTATATACCACACATTACCAATTGGTATCTGGAATTATATACCACACATTTACCAATTGGTATCTGGAATTATATACCAACATTTACCAATTGGTATCTGGAATTATATAACACACATTTACCAATTGGTATCTAGGATTATATACCACCATTTACCATTGGTTCTATGGATTATATACCACACATTACCAATGGTATCTAGGATTATTACCACACATTTACCAATTGGTATCTAGGATTATATACACACATTTACCAATTGGTATCTAGGATTATATACACACATTTACCAATTGGTATCTAGGATTATACCACGCATTTACCAATTGGTATCTAGGATATATACTACACAATTTACCAATTGGTATCTAGGATTATATACCACACATTTACCAATTGGTATCTAGGATTATATACACCATTTACCAATTGGTATCTAGGATTATATACCAAACATTTAACAATTGGTATCTAGGATTATATACTACACATACCAATTGGTATCTAGGATTATATACCACACATTTACAATTGGTATCTAGGATTATTACCACACATTTACCAATTGGTATCTAGATTATATACCACACCTTTACCAATTGGTATCTAGGATATTAAACCACACATTTACCAATTGGTATCTAGGATATATACCACCATTTACAATTGGTATCTAGGATTATATACCACCCTTTACAATTGGTATCTAGGATATTTACCACACATTTACCAATTGGTATCTAGGATTATATACCACACATACCAATTGGTATCTAGGATTAATACCACACATTTACCAATTGGTATCTAGGTTATATACCACCTTTACCAATTGGTATCTAGGGTTATATAACCACAATTACCATTGTATCTAGGATTATACCCACATTACCAATTGGTATCTAGGATTATATACCACACATTTACCATTGGTTATCTAGGATTATTATACCACACATTACCAATTGGTATCTAGGATTATATACCACGCATATACCAAATTGGTATCTAGGATTATATACCACACATTTACCAATTGGTATCTAGGATTATATACCACGCATTTACCAATTGGTATCTAGGATTATATACCACACATTTACCATTTGGTATCTAGGATTATATACCACACATTTACCAATTGGTATCTAGGATTATATACCACACATTTACCAATTGGTATCTAGGATTATATACCACACATTTACCAATTGGTATCTAGGATTAATACCAACATTACCATTGGTATCTAGGATTATATACCACAATTTACCAATTGGTATCTAGGATTATATACCACCACATTACCATTGGTATCTAGGATTATATACAACCATTTACCAATTGGATCTAGGATTATATACCAGCATTTACCAATTGGTATCTAGGATTATATACCACACAATTTACCAATTGGTATCTAGGATTATATACCACACATTTACCAAATTGGTATCTAGGATTATATACCACAATTTACCAATTGGTATCTAGGATTATATACCACACATTTACCAATTGGTATCTAGGATTATATACCACACATTTACATTGGTATCTAGGATTATATACCACCATTACCAATTGGTATCTAGGATTATATCCCACATTTACCAATTGGTATCTAGGATTATATACCACACATTTACAATTGGTATCTAGGATTATAACCACGACATATTTACCAATTGGTATCTAGGATTATATACCAACACATTTACCAATGGTATCTGGATTATAACCACACATTTACCAATTGGTATCTAGGATTATATACCACACATTTACCATTGGTATCTAGGATTATATACCACACATTTACCCATTGGTATCTAGGATTATATACACACAAAATTTACCATTGGTATCTAGGATTATACCACACTTTACCAATTGGTATCTAGGATTATTACCACAATATTACCATTGGTATCTAGGATATATACCACCATTTACCAATGGTATCTAGGATTATATACCACACATTTACCATTTGGTATCTAGGATTATATACCACACATTACCAATTGGTATCTAGGATTATATACACACATTTACCAATTGGTATCTAGGATTATATACCACACATTACCATTTGGTATCTAGGATTATAACCACACATTTACCAATTGGTATCTAGGATTATTAACACCATTTACCAAATTGGTATCTAGGATTTATACCACGCATTTACCAATTGGTATCTAGGATTATATACCACAACTTTACCAATGGTATCTAGGATTTATACCACGCATTTACCAATTGGTATCTAGGATTATATACCACACCTTTACAATTGGTATCTAGGATTATATACCACGCATTTACCAATTGGGATCTAGGATTATATACCACACCTTTCCAATTGGTATCTAGGATTATAACCACACATTACCAATTGGTTCTAAGATTTAACACAACTTACCAATTGGTATCTAGGATTATATACCCAAAAATTTACCAATGGTATTCTAAGATTATATACCACACCTTTACCAATTGGTATCTAGGATTATATACCACGCATTTACCAATTGGTATCTAGGATTATATACCACGCATTTACCAATTGGTATCTAGGATTATATACCACACCTTTACCAATTGGTATCTAGGATTAATACCACATTACCATTTGGTATCTAGGAATATATACCACACATTACCAATTGGTATCTAGGAATTATATACCACACATTTACCAATTGGTATTGGATATTTATACCACAATTACCAATGGTTCTAGGATTATATACCACACATTTACCAATTGGTATCTAGGATTCTATACCACACATTTACCAATTGGTCTCTAGGATTATATACCACGCATTTACCATATGGTCTCTAGGATTATATACCACACATTTACCAATTGGTATCTAGGATTATATACCACGCATTTACCAATTGGTATCTAGGATTATATACCACACATTTACCAATTGGTATCTAGGATTATATACTACACATTTACCAATTGGTATTAGGATTATATACCACGCATTACCAATTGGTATTAGGATTTATACCACATTTACCAATGGTATCTAGGATTATACCACCATTTACCAATTGGTATTCTAGGATTATATACCACACATTACCAATTGGTATCTAGGATTATATACCACACATTACCAATTGGTATCTAGGATTATATACCACAAATTTACCAATTCAGTATCTAGGATTATATACCACACATTTACCAATTGGTATCTAGGATTATATACCACACCTTACCAATTGGTATCTAGGATTATACACACATTACCATTTGGTATCTAGGATTATATACCACACATTTACCAATTGGTATCTAGGATTATATACCCACCTTTACCAATTGGTATCTAGGATTATATACACGCATTTCCATTGGTATCTAGGATTATATACCACACATTTACCAATTGGTATCGAGGTTATATACCACGCATTACCAATTGGTATCTAGGATTATATACCACACATTTACCATTGGTATCTAGGATTATATACCACGCATTTAACAATTGGTATCTAGGATTATATACCACACCCTTTACCAATTGGTATCTAGGATTATATACCACGCATTTACCATTGGTATCTAGGATTATATACCACACTTTACAAATGGTATTAGATTATATACACATTTACCAATTGGTATCTAGGATTATAAAACCGCCTTATAATTGTATCTAGGATTATATACCACACATTTACCAATTGGTATCTAGGATTATATACCACACATTTACCATTTGGTATCTAGGATTATATACCACACATTTACCAATTGGTATCTAGGATTATATACCACACATTTACCATTTGGTATCTAGGATTATATACCACACATTTACCAATTGGTATCTAGGATTATATACCACACATTTACCATATGGTATCTAGGATTATTACACACACATTTACCATTGGTATCTAGGATTATATACCACTTACCATTTGGTATCTAGGTTAACCACATTACCATTTGTATCTAGGATTATATACCACACATTACCATTGGTATCTAGGATTATATACCACACATTTACCATTGGTATTAGGATTATTATACCACATTTACCAATTGGTATCTAGGATTATATACACATTTACCATTTGGTATCTAGGATTATATACACACACCATTTACCCATTGGTATCTAGGATTATATACCACACATTTACCAATTGGTATCTAGGATTATATACACACATTTACCATTGGTATCTAGGATATATACCCACCATTTACCAATTGGTATCTAGGATTATATACCACGCATTTACCAATTGGTATCTAGGATTATTACCACACATTTACCAATTGGTATCTAGGATTATATACACACATTTACCATTGGTTCTAGGATTATATACCACACATTACCAATTGGATCTAGGATTATTATACCACGCATTTACCAATTGGTATCTAGGATTTATATACCACACATTTCCAATTGGTATCTAGGATTATATACCACGCATTTACCAATTGGTATCTAGGAGTATATACCACGCATTACCAATGTGGTATCTAGGATTATATACCACGCATTTACCAATTGGTATCTAGGATTATATACACCATTACCAATTGGTATTAGGATTATATACCACACATTACCAATGGTATCTAGGATATATACCACGCATTTACCAATTGGTATCTAGGATTATATACCACGCATTACCAATTGGTATCTAGGATTATATACCACACATTTACCAATGGTATCTAGGATTATATACACGCATTTACCAATGGTATCTAGGATTATATACCAAGCCTTTACTAATTGGTATCTAGGATTATATACACCATTACCAATTGGTATCTAGGATTTATACCACGCATTTACCAATTGGTATCTAGGAGATTATATACCACACCTTACCAATTGGTATCTAGGATTATATACCACACATTACCAATTGGTATCTAGGATTTATATAAACGCATTTACCAATGTGTATTCTAGGTATTACTACCCGCATTACCAATTGTATA